>JAULBR010095802.1:0-11764 GCA_032355825.1 Melanodrymia aurantiaca
TTGTTATTTGCTGGTTGTAAATAAATGTATAGCAAACTATTTCTGGATGTTTTGCGTTACTTCTTCTAGACACCAAATCGCATGCGACATATATATATATATATATAATTATATATATATATATATATATATAGTGTGTATACATAGAAGAAATAATACATCGATCTACCAGTTTGAATTGTAGTTAACGTCGCACTTTGTAATCTCAAATAGCCTGTTCGAACAAAACGACCAATAATCACTAAAGAACCTAATGCCTACTCCAGATTGATCTTTTTATGCAACATAACAAGCGACACAGTAGGTTTTGGAATACGGTGGCCCGATGCCCGAAGCCAGTGGTTTTTACACTCGGGCAACCAAACAAATACTTTCATCGAGCCTGATGGCCAATAATACCTAGTTCAGGTCGACGTTGCACCACAGAACAGACGATGAGTCATGTAAATGATTCGTTTCGTCAATTGAACACTACGCGGATACTGTTTATAGGCCACTTTTGTGTCATGAAACAACCAAATAAGACCACATTAAAATGATTTGTCAACACTAAGCTGGTGATCATCGGACTGTAACCACGGAAGGTCAGGGGGTTAGTGTTACAAACGCATCTCCCCACTGGTGACTCAGCTTACAGACAAAACCTGGATGGGTCATTGGCAGAAATATGCTAAACTGTTTTAGATTTTACCATTTCAAGTGGATCGTTTCCCCATGGGGTGGTCAGTAAGATATCCATACTCCAAAAAAATAAAAATAAATAAAAAATAAAAACTTAATACCCGTAGTTTATTTTCATATACTGTACATGTATATAATCTATAATTTTCATTGCAAAAATACAAGATTTCCTTATTCACCTCTTATTGTTTTTATACCCAATAATAATGTGTTCACGAATAATAAAATGAGCAGTATTCAAAGTTGCCATGATTTTTTTAAAAATTCACATTTCAATACATGCGTTTGGTTCCGTCTACCTATGTTTATGTTTCGGCAGCATCTAGGTGTCTTCCTCAGGGGATCGCGATTCTCTTGCTATCCATCTTCACATAACAATAACCTCCAACACTGATGCTGTGGGTTGCTAAAGTATGCAGTGACCCCACAACCACACCCCCTCAATCAATTAAAGGTGATTAAAATATAGATTTGAATGAATATAAATATATATTTTAATACCAACCAGTTGTGTAAAGTTCACAAAATGTAACTCATAATTCATTCATGTTTGGGGTCTTTGTATTGTTACAAGCAGAGTTGATTATAACTGGACCCATTTTTATAAACAATTTCAGCCATTTTCATAAAAGTGTTTAATTTTATGACAAGTACTAGATCAAGTAGCCTGATAACGGAGTGCTGCCAAGTTATTGACCCCAGAGTAAAAATTATTTTTGGTTTCTTGCAACCTTTGATATTTTGATAACCTCATTATGATCGATTTTAATACCTTTTTTATGCTGGTGTCAATAACTTCGTGGCACTAGGTTACTGGACTACTTGCAACCTTCAACACATTTACACAATTATAATTTAGGTGCTTGTAAAAAAAATCCTGCCGCACTAATAAAGCATCTGGGGCAGCTGCTCCTAACAATAAAGTATGTCTCCGGTATATCTGGCTATT
This sequence comes from Melanodrymia aurantiaca, assembly GCA_032355825.1. Taxonomy (NCBI): domain Eukaryota; kingdom Metazoa; phylum Mollusca; class Gastropoda; order Neomphalida; family Peltospiridae; genus Melanodrymia; species Melanodrymia aurantiaca. Next base: position 1,631 of record JAULBR010095802.1, read on the forward strand.
CTTTAATTACTACTTTGAGAAGAAGTTTGCCAGTTTCGGAAAAAGCTTGATTGCATTCTGTGTAGTAATACGTCTCACTTCACTTGGATCAATACGCTTTGTCTCGGCAATATAATCACAGGAAATAGCAACATTTGCAGGAACATTTCTAACCTAAAAAAAGACAGATTGAGGAATCATACATTATGCGAGGACGTATATAATAATTAACAAGTTACTACAGTATTTATTATCAAATTTATGTTCAAAGTGAAATAATTTCTCAGCATCCATAACTGGTTTTATCTATGTTTTACATTATTATATGCTTACACATAAAATTTAGAAACCTGTCCATGAGAGAGAACTAGTATTTCATCCAGTGAAGAAAAGAATTTATATCTTTATATACAAGAATGTCAAACAGAAGTCTATAACAAAAACAAAGTCATAGAATACATAACATGTTTAGTTTTGGGATGTACAAAGTTACTACGTTGTATATGAAATCTAGTTTTTAATTCTACCCCAAATCATGCTTTGCAGACTTGCCCAATAAATTTTTTATTCTACTACAGGATATGAATTTGGCCAGTAACCTCTATATATAATTATGTAGATGACATGAATTGCAGTAGTGTTCATGTACAAATAAGATGATTATGTAATTGGATACCTGTTTGACGGGCGCTAGAGCTGGTGAATCTGTCTCTAGAAGTATGTTCTCCAAAGGTAACTGGGATACCAGCTTATTTTTCTGAATAGCAAAGAAATAATAATTAATACATGTATTAATGTTTTCACTGACACTTTTTTCCCCACAAAGATACCATAAGTGAGGCTTGCACATCCTCCTAATACGAAACAAAACCTGTTACTGTAGCCGTGGCAATGCAACTTAATCTTACAGAGACATATTTTATTATTAGGTGCAGCTGCCCCAGATGCTTTATTAGTGAGGCGGCATCTCAGTACCTAAAACCAAAATTTAAAAAAATTTATTTAGTTTTTTTTCTCTTGATTAAACTAATTGTTTAGTTTTGTAAACCATAAATAAATAAGTGGCAAATGACTGTCTACCTGCTCACTTCGGACTATGGATGGTGGAATTGAGAAGTAGAATCCAGCTCTAACTCCATCTAGAGCGACCGATGGTTTCCCATCAAATGCATGCATCAGCACTTTGCTTGCCCCTGATAAAAATGAAAAGATGTAAATTGTTCAATCAACTATGTTCACTCTTCACAGTGTAACTAGATATACTATCGTATCCGATAACTTGTGGGTTAGAATTTTCCACAAACAAACATGATTATTCTTAAAGCACGTCTGTCTTGAATACACAGTCCAGCTGCCTCAACAAATATTACTGCCTGTCCAGGACAGAAGTTAATATTAGTATGAGAGAAAACGTGCTGCTTATTAGTAAACAGTAAGGGATCTTCTATAATATGCACTATCCAACAGACAGTATATACCATGCCTTTGTTAACCAATAGTGGGACAATGGCCATTATGCCTTGCGGAGCACTTAGTAGAGTTGGAGCCATTATTAAGATTAAAACTCCCATGCCACTATCGGGATTCGAACCCAGTACCAAAGGGGACCAATGATTCAATATTGCAAAGGAGAATGTTATGAGTGTTCGACGTGGCTACAGGAAGAATGGATTATCCACAATAGAAGTAAAGTTGTGGCCATTCAGATTGCAGATTCCAGAGTTTCTTGCTCAAGTAATTATTGTTGGGAACATACACATCTTTTCTTAAAGCAACTTATTGCTTTAGAATGTTATTGATTAAGAGCTAGAGGAGGAAAATAAATTTAATTCAATTAATATATTCAAGATAATTGTTCAGTTCTATAATTCATTAAATTACCTAGTTCTTTTAAAAGTGCTATTGTTGGTCTTCCAGCCGATCTTGAGTGTACATTTCTGAAATAAACAACAGTAAAACTATGCAGCCAATATATATTATATATATTTATATTCTAACATATAATGTGACTGGTATATTATGGTAATGGTATATTTTGTACAGTCTGTGGGAAAGGGAATACTGGTATTAGAAAAACCTCTATGCCAAGATTGGAAATCTGATCTTCCGAAAAAATTTGCAAAAAAATATCTGTAGTGAATCCCTCAGCTGTAAAAAATGCAGAATATCTGCTGAAAGATTGTCATACAAGTTGCCGAAATATTAGCTGATTCTAACATTGAATCATCCATCCTATTTTAATAGCGATGATTTTCATTGTGCTTACTTTGATGTAATGTTTGTAATACACGTCATAAAAGTAGTATAAGTGGTAATAAAAATGTTATATTTATTAAAACAACAAAGGTAAACAACTGATTAATTTTGTGGGCATTTTACTGTTAGTCAAAATAGTGACCAGGACGTTTGCAGTTATTGCATATAAATTCTTCAACATTTACTACTACGTGAGTAAATATTACATAGTCCAACTAAAGAACAATATCTAAGACCAATAAAAGTATAATTTGATATTAGTAAAGTGTTTATCTCTTAGATTAAAAAATGTGAAAATATCACAAGTTGGGCATTCTGTTGACACTAGTGCAAAAGATAATGGGCAGTGAAGAAGTTAATGGTTAAAATTATGTTGCCCGATACTTGGAATTCTTCATCATTAAACAGATTAAAACTCAAATAAATAAAACTAATCCAACTGAACCATGCTATTGTTGGGAAATAGAAATAGAAATTGTCATAAATTTGTATGGTATACAAATGCCTGAAAACTCCTGTATAAAAATAACTTTTATGACAATCACATCCATTTGTTCTAACTTTTTTTTTAGAAACAACTATAGCATCTTCAAACAAAAATGACATCTATAGGCTAGATTATAGTAAGAGATCTACTTACATTGGAAGATCATATTTTTGTGCTAGTTCAACCTGAAAAACAAACCTATGAAAAATACTTGATTTATTAAAATACGGTTATACACAGAAATAAAATGTGCTCTATCATTATGAAACTGAGTGTGATTCATATCAATGTGTTTGTGAGATAATGCAAGTAATATCCCTTCTTCTGCGTTCCCAATGACCTCTTCCAATACCATGTGTCAAAATAACCATTTAAAATCTAACAAAAGGTGATCAATGTGTTCTTAGTGATGTGCATGCGGGTCTGTATAGTTAATGTTTAAATGAAATTGCGGTTTACCTGTTTGGTCAGAACTAACTTCTGTGTTGTTTTGTCATCGTCAGCTTTACAAAATCTTGGTGTAAAGTCCAGACCAATCTGTAATAGAACAAATGTGATATCATCTGAATGGTCATACTGGATGATAGAACATTGCCGTTCCATAATATAAAATCTTTTACTAAGGGACCGTACATAAAAATTGTGATCTAATTGCATTTAAGTATTGAATGGATAAAATATGATTAAATTAAATATTGATATTTAATAGATTTTTTTTTAATTGTCCTAAAGACTAAAGGATTAAATATATTAATTTACAAAAATGTTGACAGGAATAAAAAGATAATAAAAGAAAATAGTGTTCATGTGTGAACAGGTTGACCATTTTAGTCACACCAGCTCAATTAGGAAACAATTGATTAGCTGCTAATCCTATCATGTTCAATTGCTTGAAACTGTTAATCTCCACCTAATATCAGACGGAAATTAAGAGTGAGTAATCTTGACTGGAATTAAGCCAACCAGGAACAGCTAATACATGTATTATGGAATTATGTGATAACTATTATCAGAACACCTCTAACCAATCAGCTTTGATTATAAGTTTAAAGTTACAATTAATGGTGAATAAAAAATGTGTCATGTGACTCCAATAACCAATGAAAATATTCCTCATAAGTTAATTGGCAAATGATAACTATTCAATGATTGTAATAAAATCAAATGATGCCATCTGCGAAGTCACTTTGAGCTGCTGCAATTATAGAGTTTTAGCACAATGTCTTCAACTATTGCTGTCACATCATCTGCTGTTCCTGATATTAGTATGTTTGTCAGTGACCATGTGATGAGTCCACTGATTCAAGTAGAAGATGGGACCTATCAGATAGCGGAATCTGTCACACAAGGTATATAATATTTATACATTACTTTTGAGTCATACCTTTAGTATTATTTTTTATCTACAGTAAGTTTTATTAGTATCTACTATGTATTATTGTTCAAAATATGTACATAATTATGTAAATTAAATAATGTGGAAATCTGTACAATTTCTAACGCCTCTAAATGAAAAATCCAACTACATGTACTTTTGTATTGTCCCTTGCATACTGGACTTTTGTAACTGGGTACTATACATGGATTTGCTTGTATATTAATTTAAATGCTTGCATTCCTCTTAAGCTTTGTGGTTTGATAGGTCATTGGATCGATCTTTCTCAGTGGACCCTTTGTGTTATTTCCCATTCCAACCAGTGATCTAAGGGCATCATTTGAACAAAGCTTCATGTTGAATATTGACAGAATGTATACTTAATAAAATTCCTTTTGGTCTTTCACCCAGGTGATCTCAAATTGATTGGTTATTGAATTATTATTTTTATTCCAGAGGTGTCCAAATCCACAGAGAAATGCAACTCCCTTGATTCCAGTACTGGTCAGAGTGACAGTAACACTGACAGCAACTTCCAGGCATCACTTGATGCTCTCTTCAACTCCATCCTCCCAGACGATGATACATCAGAAACAGCTGGTAAGTGTGTCCTTACACAGTTTCATTTGTACACACATGTTTTCATAGCGATAGTAAATATCACAGTTGACACTTTTCATTAGAAGAAAAAATGTTGATCTACTATGGAATCATTTTAAGATGGCATTTGTCAAGTATATTTATTTATATTCCAAGTCAAGGACTGTAGATCCAGAAAAATATGAACTTCAAATGAAAGCACCTAGATAATATTTTCTTAACTTAACCATACATTAGTATTTGTTCATGTTTCATGCTTGGGCGTCGTAAAATATTAATTCATTCTCATTTATGTTTGTTTGGTATTTTCCAGATCTATCAACATCAGAAATGGACTCTGATGCCAGGTTAGGAGATCATCTCCATTGCCTGATCACAACCCTTGAAGAACAGCAGCCGACACCATCACTGTTCACAGACATACCTCCAAACAGCCCTCTAGCCACCCATCCATTCTTCGGCGACCTTCGAAACATCCTTCAAGAAGAGTGCCAGCAGACAACACTGCCCAGCCATCTCTTCCAGACTCTTGGCACACAGTATCTTCGTCATGTGACACTGGAGGAACAACAGTTGAGGATCCGCTTTCAGGAGCTGAGTAACCACTTCTCAGAGAAAGTGAAAGCATTGTCTACATTGCATCAGTATTATTCAACTGCCATTGAGATGGAGAGGATGACCAGTCTAGAGAACCAGACATCAGTCACTTACAGGACTTGGCTCAATTCTCACTTTGATGCACAGTTACTTCAGGTATGTTGATTTCAGTAAAAGATGTGAATTTGGTATATTTCTTATATTAAAATTCTTATATATTTACGAATTTAACAGCAAACATTGGTGTTAATAAAATACAGCTTCTCTTTTGCTTCCAACTTTTCTATTAGAAAATGTCCTCACAGATCAACTTTCCTATGCAAATTTTTGAATTTTTCATCTACATTTTTAAACCTCAAATTATAAGAAAAACCATAAATCTAACACCTTTTTGTTTGTAGGTGATATTCTAATACAATTTGTGTAAAGCAACTCAATTAATTAAAAATAATTATAGCATAACACAGGGATTTCATTAGTACCTTATATTATTTTATAGGTTTTAATCAAATATTGAATATAGGCACGCCAAATGCTATGAATGAATGAATGAATGAAGGCATTTCATACTCTTATTTTGCAGGTGATTGATCGGATTAACAGCAGCCTTCAGCTCCTGGAAGACAACAAGAAACCGTCTACGACCGGATCCTGGATGTCTGGAGTGCGACACAGACCAGCACTCACAAAGAAAGCCATTGAACTGATGGAGAACTGGTACAAATTGAACCTACACCACCCGTATCCCTCGGCAACAGTGATTGAGGTCATAGCACTAGCTGGTGGAATCAGTATGGAACAGGTGAAGAAGTGGTTTGGAAACAAGAGAAACAGGAGAGGCAACACACACACACTGACTGAAATAGCCAGGAGGAAGCATCGTCTCCGCCAGGTAGTTTCCAAGAAGAAACCACACAAGATGATTGGCAGTCTGGCATTCTACATGTGAACAGAAATCTCGACAAATATTGCTCTATTTTTGAACAGAAACATATATTTTGTTATATTAATGTTAGAAAAGTGCTATTGGATTATATAGTTTTTCAGGGATTATTTTAAATTCATTTTGTTTATCTTTACAGAAATAAACATTTTGTTAGAAAAGTGCTATTCGATTATACAGTATACTGTTTTATGTTGTATGTTGTCAAAATAGTAGAATTATTAGCGATGTGATCATTTGACAAACACATTTTAAAATGTATATGTAATATAGCTGTACACACTATTCTTTGACATTGTTTAAATATGATCATTTTAATGTATACATGTATGTAAAATGAACTGTTGATGTTGTTTTTGTGAGGATATATTTTACTTAACAGTGCTATTGTTGCCTTATACTTGTTGTTGTTTAATAAAGATATTTACAGAAATATGTTTTATGTTTTGCATATTCGAAAATTAGAAAGAACCTACATAATAGTTCACAGATACGTAGTGCTAGAGGCAGACAAAACAGCGACATGTCAATTATGATTAGATGTAACTTCCACTAAGAAATTAGATGCATATAAAGACAATCGCTCACCATTTTTGTAAGAAAATCGGGATCATGTCACAAAAAGATGCCAAACAATTAATCCTGATAAACAGAAGCGAAAACACTGTCCTTGTTTATCTACATAATTGCATACATTTATTATGGCTACAAACAAGAGAAATGTCAAAATGTTAATATAATAAAATTGCTCTGTTTACGATGTACGAATCGATTACCAAAATATTCTTTTGGATACTGTTTAAGGTCACACTATTCAAATGTCTGGAGATGCAGCGGAGCAGAAACTAATATATTTGAACGTGGTAAGCCGATTTTCCACCAAATGGTGAGCGATTGTCTTTAAATTTGCTATGACAAATTTTCTTTACATACAACTTTGAAGAATATCAGCTTTTCATCATAACCTCACATGCGACACATTGCCCTTACACTGAACACTTTCATCATTGTATCATGTTTCACCAAAAACTCATTTTCAAAAAGTCAAAATATGCCATAGTACCCTTGTCACAATTGGCTATCTTGGATTTTGAATGGGCCCGAAAAATAACTAGTAAGCCTACTTGCAAAGAATAGTTTTAAAAATAAGATGAAATGAATAAATAATTAATGTTACCTCTCCAATAGCTCCAAGTCGTTCATGGTATTTTTCCAATATGTCTGCCAGATGCTCTATGTCCTGGACAAAGAAAATTACATGTCTAATACACAAGGGGCTATTTAATCATTCTACCCTAACACTCATGCAGAATTTACATTTATTCACCTATTACAGTAACACCAATCACTGAAACCCTAGAATCTGCTTATCGTACAAATCAGCCCCAGCACCCACAAAATGCTGTGATTCAATCTGATAAATACAAGAAATCATGGGAACAGAAACTATTTTACCTAATCTCCAATAATGATCATTTGTTTGTACCATGAGCAATAATTAAAACCACCAAATAGGAAGGACTTAAAATATCACAAATTTTTAACTAAAGCAATAAAATTATCCTGAAATTTAGAGTATAAGAAATACATACCATAATGTTGTATTAATTTAAGCAGAATGAATACCGGTACTTTAGTATTTACCTTCAGATTAACACTTCTTTCTTGATTTTCATCCCTCTACAAAAAGAAACCCATTACTTTCATTAATTATAGAGAAAATAAAAACACCAAGATATATTTACATGTATGTATACATTTAATAGTTATAAAATCCTATTAGGGTTTAGACTAGTTAATTAGTCAATGTGCTCTTGGGGTAGTTGGTGTGATTTTTAGTAAGTTAATACCGGTACTGTACAATATATTTGACAATTTGTTTGTATAAGAGCGAAATACAGCTCATCGCAAAAGCATCTGCCCGAGGAATGTTACATCGAATGTTCAGTAGATCTATTTGTGTATTTTCTCATTCCAACCAATTATGCATGATTGTTTTTTTCTTCTGAAACCATGTGTCAACATAACCATGAAATTTACATTATTAATCAATGAGCTCCAACTGTATGTATATGAGACACGTCTATAATAAACAGTTTACCTGGATAGGATGAACCCCAAGACATGGCAGCACAAAACTGGGAAATCTAAATAAAAGATAACAAGATGACATTAGTAGAATTTAGAAAGGATATACTGCCGAAAATTGTAGTGTTATAAACTTGTTAAAATTAGAATATTTTATGATAAATCTCTCCCCGGCAATAGTTAAATGTTTCTGGCAACTTGATCATGCCCACTAGAGCTGTAAAAGACTTTTAAAATGTCAAGAGAATATTTATTTATGAAAGACCATCTTCATTCTTGTTGTATAAAAACACAGGATATAGACCACAGTTAGGCAGTATTCTCATGTCGACTTTAGTTGACATTCACCACCCGACACCTTTCACCATAAAACGGTTAATCCCAAAAATTTGCCCAAGTATCTTGCATATATATCACCTGTCAGCCAAACAGATCACTTTGTCGAATTGTGCTTCATTCTCCGAAACAACCAATGCAGCTTTAACACCGACCTAGAATATTTATAAAAATTTAATAAAGTTCACTTCCCAGTCATCAACATAATAACAAAACAAATCCATAATAAACTATTTTTTGTTTAGAAATTTTATATCTTTAGTTTGAGTATGATGCTGATATGATATAGCTGACCAATACTGTCAATAAGCTCATGTAGTATACAAAATATATACATTGTATACTGAGAGGCATAAATAACGCAATATGGATTTCAGTTACATTTTATTAAGTACAAACTGAATCTGTCACTTTGCAATTTATATATAATAACTAACGTGTATGTTACTCCATTATATACAGTTTGTTCAGATCTCCTCAGAATAAAGAGTAGCGTCAATAATGACGTCGGTATTAGAGATGAAAATCAGTAGCGTGTATGTCCACCGTTTGATCGGTTTTGATACAGTTACTGCAGCATTAACTACCGTATTTAATTTTTTACTTTCATTGGCTTTGTAAAAGATTTGTTGTAAAAGCCAATGAAAATAATATATGAATTATTAAATACCCAAATAGTAAAAAAAATGAACATAAATATCAAAAATGACTTTACAAAAAGAAAAATCCGGTTTACTATGCCGTGTAATATTTAGTTCAACTTTTATATGCACCCGCACGGAAGTCGCTTTTCAAGTTTCGTTTTGTTAGTTTTGACATTTCTGCTAACCAAGTTGACAACAAAATCCTGGTCATGATGATGATATAGGATTTCCGACTTGTTCTGAGGGTTGGTGTCATGTATATTTATCATTTATTGCTCACCTCCAGAATAATTGTAAGGAATTATTTCAGTACAAGAGCGCATCTATGTAAATCAGACTGGCCTTCAAAATTGCTTCCTCATTTCCTGGTTTTACTTCCTTAAAACTTTTATACCAGTTGTCAGAAAACTGTTTGAAACCGTTCCAAGAACTTTTTTTTTTCTCCAATCCACGAGTAAAGACTAAAGGAAAGATTTCCGATATCAAGTAAGATTTCCGAATTCGCCACACCCCCAATTATTTAAACAAAAGTTTTTTAGTCCAATAAATTTTCCTTCAAACTTTTTTTAAAATCGGCTGTCAGTTTGAACTAAGCCCATGTCGGACTAGTGTGGACATGTTGTCAAGTCTGTACAATAAGTAGGCCTACATAGTATTATATTTCACCAGGTCTAGTGTGCACATACTGTCAAGTCTGTACAATAAGTAGGCCTACATAGTATTATATTTCACCAGGTCTAGTGTGCACATGCTGTCAAGTCTGTACAATAAGTAGGCCTACATAGTATTATATTTCACCAGGTCTAGTGTGCACATACTGTCAAGTCTG
>JAULBR010095813.1:0-11758 GCA_032355825.1 Melanodrymia aurantiaca
ACGTCACAAGTGTGTAATAAAGATATCTTTATTACACGTGTGCTTCGTATGGAATTTACGAACTCGTTTATGCTTAATTATATGGATAATAAAACAAACTTTACTTGCCAACCAAACAAAGATTTTTATTTTGTCATTTATTAAAAACCTGTGTATAAAAAATGAATTTCAGGCCCTTTATGTGGCTTTAAGGGATCTTGCATACATTTCAATGTGTTTTACAACCCGAACATAGTTAGAATTTTGTTTGATCCCCTCTCTCCCCTTCTAATCCTAACATAAACATTGATCAACTGTGGACTTGTTTTCACATCAAAAGCTTTTACGTCCTAACACCCTTCCGAACATTGTGTGGATTGCGAAGCACATTGACATTTGTAATCAATGTGTTCCAGTGGTGTTGTTAAATAAACAAACTATCTTCTATTTTTTATCATTTTAAGGAATAATATGGTTAGCTGTACAGTACATTATAGTGTAATCATAACACTATTGCTGTTTGTTATTGTAGAAGCGATTCCAGCACTGAAGGCTCACTCTGTGTCGTACCAGATGATCCACGATTCCGTCCTCAATGACGAGGATGAGGAAAATACCGTTATCATCTCTCCCGGCTCCAAACCCGTCAAGAGAAAGAATAGGTTAGTATTGAATGCGATTGTCACGGGGAGACATTCCCAATTGATGAAACCTTGAAAGAAAAATACAATGAAAATGGGACTTGATAGTCGAAATAAAAACAAAACATTGTTATAATTTTTGTTACAATTGCTTTCAGATTTTTAGAAACTTTGCGTTAATTAAAAATTTAAACTTGATAATGAAAATTAAAATGATTAATGATGATACCGGTTTCATAGCAGTCTTTGACTTCCATAAAAAAGTTTTAAAGTTTTTGAGTTTGAAAGAAATGGTTTTAGGTCTGAATATTAATAAAAATGTTTGAAAATGGGGGATAATTGCAGATGTAAATTTTCACGATTTGAAAAAACCACTTTCAATTGTCATCTTTTTAATGGATATTGTTGCTATAGTAATTATTTATTTGATATTGTAATTCTGGCTGTTAAATTACAGATGCAAAAATTCAATTTTTACGGTATGATCACTAAATGCAGTTTGAAATATGGATTACTTGGTAAATAGGATCAGTTACCACAGAAAATTATAATATGACTACAGTGTTTTGCTTCGCAGTTTCTTATGACCATATATTATTTGTTTCTGTCTTTAAGTTTAACATCATTTTAACACTATTACTTTTTACTTATGTTTTTTCAAATATTTCTGCAACTGTCCTGTATAATTTATATTTACCATCATAATTCTATAATTATTTGCTGGTCCATTATGACGTCTGCTTTCAAATACATGTTTGACCGGTCTGCAGTATTTAGAACCATGCGTTATATGATTCAGAACGGTTTGTCTAAATGGAACGGGACGTAGCTCAGCGGTAGAGTGTCTGCCTGCGGCTCGATAGGTCAAAGGGTCGATACTCCGCAGGGGACCCTTTGGGTTATTTCACGTTCCAACCAGTGATCCACGACTGGTCAATCAAACACTGATGTGTGCTATTCTGTCTGTGGGAAAGTGCACATAAAAGATCCCTTGCTGGTAGCGGGTCTTCTCTGTGACCAAGTGCATCCAATAACCGCCGATTAATAATCAATGTGTTCCAGTGGTTTCGTTAAACAAGCAAACTTTATCTGTGACAAAGTGTCGATATAACTGCATTTGACATCCAATAACCGCTGATTAACAACCAACGTGTTACCGAGGTGTTGTTAAACAAACAAAGTGTATCGTTATCTGTGTTTTCCCACCACTAGCTGGCTAAGCGATGAAGACGATTTCGAAGCTCCTCAATCTCCCGGTCTTAGAACGACGTTTCACGAAAGGTGATCAGCTTTGTGGGGTGCTCAGCCAACTTTTTGCTTTGTAGTTTGTTCTTCTATTCACACTTGAATTCAATTATAGTCTTTATTATTTATACATCCTTCTTTTGCCTCAAGAACGTCCCGGCATTCAAGAAATTGAAATATTCTTAATTGCTATGTTATGGTGCTTGCAAGTCGGATGTAATTTCTAGCTTTCTAATCCCTTGCCCATATGTAAATATATTGGACAATTTAGAATGGCTAGAGCAGTCCAACATTTACAGTACTGTAAAACGGGTAAATTTCTCAATTTTGAAAAAACTAACAACTTGCGATATATAATTTTCGCGTTACAAAAACACCATTGTTGTAAAAAAAAATTTTATCATTGCTAAAAATTATTTGTGTGATCGTAATTTTCCTGATTAAATGACAAACGCGAAAGTTAAAGACACCCGAATAAAACCCGTTTTACAGTACACCAAAATTATCAACATTATCGCAGCATTGCAAAGTGTGCGAGTGGTAAAAGGGTTGTTAGTCTCATAGGACATCAATATCTTTTTATAGATCGCTGTTTTACAGCAATTTAATAAAACCGTTAACATGTATGAACTGAAGAGTGGTAAAGGTAGAATAAATGTGAAAATATTGGTACGTATGGACGACATATTTATGTTGGACATCATTGGAAAGTTATTTTAATTATATTTACAGGTGTTACTGGAAGAATTGGGGATTGTCTCAAAAGTGTATACATGTCTCACTGTACAACACAATGTTTGTGTGGGGGAGGGGGATGGGTGGGTGGGTAAAACTTGGTTTTTGTTGGATATCGACAATAAACTGTCAATTTCCAGCATTCAAAAAAGTGCTTAATACATAATTCTTAAAATGACATTCGTTGTCTTAACACCACTGGTAACAATCAATCGTTTGGAATAGTAGTAACGTGAAGCGAATTGCGTAAATAATGTAGACCATTTTATCATTAGTTTTTACACATTTTGACACCAATAATTCTATTATCTCAAGAAAACTCGTCTTAAGTGACGTCACTCCCAGATTATGCAAAATTTTATGCAAAAAAATGCTATAATACATAACACTTGCCTCGTTTGTACTTTTTCCCAGTTTTAAAATCAACAGCTCAAATAACTCCTTGTTTCGTTTGGAATGCAACAGAATTGGGGAGGGGTCAACTGTATACAAACATGTGTATAGCGAGGCATGTCTGCATTTTGAGACGGTCCCTTACTTAGACTGATTCCCCTTATTTTGCAATTATCTTTATTCCCTCTTAATGTTGGGACTGGAATTACATATTATTGAAATGCAATGAATGATCGGAGTGACATATCAATGTTATTATACTCATAACGTGAACAAGTAGTTTCTTTGATTTAAAATGTTTGGTCAAATTTAGTTTTTTTGATGACTACAGGTTAGGTTATGCCAGAATGGGAGTTTTGTTTCAATTTTTTTTTCAAATTCAACATTTATTTTACTCAACGGCATAGATAAACAGTTTGCTGATGATGTTCTTTTAATCGTATACATAATTTCAACAAATTAGCATACAATTACACTTATCTGTACCGTATCAAAACATTGTCGTCTCAGTAATATTCACCGGTCTGTTGTCACTCTGACGTTTAAATTCACTTTATCTCAGCATTAAGTCACTTCTACAAGTATATTTTATATTTTTCATACGCATATTAAATGTGGTGCCTAAATAGCATTTTGAGCGTAATTGCATTATACTTCATTGTGATCTTTAATTATAATTATCATTGTGACCTATATATGATTGTGACCTACAATATGTCATGGTGACCTATATATCGTGTAGAAATGAATTGCATGCGATTGTGTGCATCTTGATCAGTGCTGCACTGTAATAATTTAAGTAGTAATTGCTTTAATGAGTAATTTAAAAAAAATTGTTTTGATATACTTTGGGAACCGGATTTAGCTTCGTTGTTATAGCATCCACCTGAGGTGTCCGAGGTTGAAAGATCAATCCTCCTGAGTAGACCTGATTCTTTACGTTAATTAATGAATCGAAGTAAATTCATGACAAATCACCAACTTAATTTCCCCTCAGGTGGAGCCTTGTGTTGAAATTGTTTGAAAATGTGACAGATACATTCAGTATTGAGTTTAATATCAACACATCATGGCAAAACAGACAAGTGCATGAAATCCAAAACACAGATCCAAACATGCATGGCCCTTGTGTCGAAACAATTCCATCTTAAAGTGTCCGAACAAAAATGTCTCAAGTATATGTAGAAAACTTTTGAGAATCTAGTTTTTAACCATGTGTAATGTTGTGTTCTAATGCATTAGTACGCACTCACACACACATGCTCACACACACTCTTTATAGAGCACCTGCCAATGTACCAGTGACATTAGAGGAGATTTGTGTAGTTTGCACTTGCACCCTTTTAGACCGTTTGAATATTGCGGTTTTTTTGTATACTAACTTACTGTAGTAAGTAATTACATGTATACTTCAACTGTGGATGAAATTCAGGCTGAACATTTGTCTGGAATTTTTTTGGGTCAAATATGTTGACCATAGGAGTTTAATTTAAACTAGCTTAATTAAAAAGTTTGTTAATAAAGAGCTCACAAGTTTAAATTTATTAAATTGAAGTACTGTTTGGAATATAGCATGAGACAACTAGTTTGCAGCACAAGTAGTTTCCATTAACCATCACTACACTACGCAAGGGACCAGGTATTGGGATTGAAGAATACTTGATCATACTATTTTCTATTTCTTTATTTTAGTGTGTCTGCAAATACTGATATTCCCCCTTCACCACCAGTGGATCAAGACCCGTACAGGAAGCACAGGTAAGAACATTAATCTTAACCTTTACACCACCGAAATCTTTTTTTTAATACAAATGTATATACATGTATATATATTTCCCCTCTGGAAAAATACCAGTGTGAAAGGGAACCAATTTTTATCAAATATTATAACGATATACTTAATACCTAATGTCACCTGATTAAATAAAGTTTGTTTACTTTTCTTTGTTTACAGTTCAGATGAAGATAGTCAGAAACTCCGACAACTCACCAAGAAAATCCAGAGTAAGTAGAAAATATATACGGAAAATATAGAACTCTGCTATATTATAAACAATCACGGCTTTGTCTTTAAACTATTTGAACTGAATTTTTCCAATAAAGCACTTTTTATTGTACAGAGAAATTGTTTTACAATGCAGTATTCATGTGGTTATCTTTTTAGAACTATAAGTGTCTGATTAGTAAGACAGTGAACATAATATTGTGTTTAAAAAATTATATTTCCTCTTCTTTTTTTAACAGCATTAAAAAGAAAAATCAAATCTTTTGAGGAACATTATGAAAAGCATCATGGATATAGGGTAAGTAGTTAGCACAGTTATTAGAGACATGTTTAATGATAATTGTACATTTTCACAAAACATTGTAAGTCTAGTTTATATGATGTTGCGGATGTAAATATAAGTAGAGAGTTTTTGATCGTTTATATTTAGTCGTAAACTAGACTCTGATGTTTGTGAAATTGGTTCCTGATGCTTATGTACAGCTTGAAGTTTGTGGAATATAAACCAAAGAAGTAAAAAGAACTGCCTTGCGTTTAATAGCGCGAGCGTTTTGCTACTGCCACAAAACAATTTGACTGGTACCGATCGTGTCCTATCATATCACATTCATCTATATTAGATGCAAACATCGGTGTCAAAATGTTTTGTGTTGGTAGCAGAACGCCCGCGCTATTGAACGCAAGGCTTGTATATCTATCATCAAAATGTTTAATTATGTCATAAGGGAGATAACTTTGTGAATGTTTTTGTTTATTTGCATAGCTCAATCTTTGTTAGATATTTAGGACTGTTGCTGTGTTAGTATTGCACTGTTTGTAGGCTTGTACGTCTAATAATGAAAATTATATACATCATTTTTTTCTGTTATCTGGTTGTCATTTTGAATAAGGAAAAGCATACTGCAAAAATCTTAATATTCGCATGTATGTAATTTTTGTGGTTTTTATATTTGTAATTTAACCATGAAAATTACAATCACGCAAAAATGAATATATAGCAATGATATCTGTTAAAAATGATAAAACATATTTTTTGAAAATTACCCGCAGCTTCTTTTAGAGATGAAAATGTATACAGCCATGAATATTAGCAGTTTTACAGAATGCTTTGTTTTTGTTGACTTTATTGATAAATTCTTATGTGTAATTTTAGCCTTCTCAGAGTGACAAAGCTGCCAAGCCAGAAATCAAGAAACACATGGCAGAATTATCTAAAGCACGAAAAGATCTCAAAAGTTAGTGAATTATAGTTACTTTTATACTTGTATCAGTCTAAAAATGCTCTTCTTCAAATAACTGCAAGGGATCTTTTATGTGCACTTTCCCACAGACAGAATAGCACACACCACAGCCTTTGATGGACCAGTAATGGATCACTGGTTAGAGAAGGATTGATCTGCCGACATATTGAACATCAAGCGGACGTGCTTGCACTGAGCTACGTGACGTCCCGCTCCTGTAACACACGAGAGTGAAGTGTTAGTTCTATATATTATATAATAATTGAATTCTTTAACACAGAGTACAGGGGCCTGTTCCACAAAACATCGTAAGTCCAGTTTACGACTAGTTGTAAACGTAAATAGAGAAATTTCAGTCGCTAACTGTTAGTGATACGACTATTGTTAGTAGCTGAGACGTCATGAGTTTTGGGTCATTTGTGGCGTATTACCCGAGGATCCTATTCGTTCTTGGACACAAGTATGTTTAATTATGTTTTGTGAAACACTTTTTGTCACATATTTACGTTTACGTCCACAACTAGTCGTAAATTGTTTGTGGAACAGGCCGGTGTTGTTGTGTTTATCAAATGATGACGCGTGTGTTTGTTTTGTTTGTGTTTATCAAATGATGACGCATGTGTTGTTCTGTTTGTGTTTAAGAACTGAAGGAGGACGCCGAGATGGGAAGTCGCAGTCGTCATGGTAGCGGTGCCTCGTCGTCCGGGGATACGCCAAAGGAAATAAAAGAAATCGAAGTAACACTGGAAACGATTTACTTCACTTTGAGGGAGAAACGACAAAACAATAAACGGCCTCACGAAATCATCGTACGTTTCACTTTATTATCTAATTAATATAAATATAGGTTTAACAACGCAAGACATAATTGGCTTATCAAATGTTGAATTTACGATCGTTTCAACGTATTGTCAGAAAGAAGTCCTGTCTCTCACCACATACAATGTAAGCTACAGACACTTACCTTTAAAGAGCAATTTTGTTATTTTATTTTATGTTCATGGTCGTTGTTAGCAGCAAATTGGCATACGGCTGCCTGATTAAAAAAACTCTTTATTGTCCCCATAAACAGTATTTGTCAGTGTCAGGGTTGAGGGTTCATCAGATGATGAGAAGTTTGTATTTTAATACGATGATTATGTTTTTCTTCAGATGATGAACCGAGAACAGGTATATGATGAGAAGTTGGCAGTTCAGAAGGCGCTGTTACATTTTGAAAGTTTACATGGCAGACCTGTGAGTATTATGAGTTTTTGAAAACATCACTACATCTTCCTAGCATAACACAGTCTCTAGTCCTCTAGTTGTGGAGGTAAATATTAAGGTTTGGATCACTGACTGTTAGTGATACGACTATTGTTAGTAACTGAGACGTCATAGGTATTTGTGAATTAGTGACATATTAATTGCGGACGGTATTTGTTATTGGAGCAAATTAGGTTCAGTTATACCTTGGTTACCACTTTTAGTCTGATATTTATGTTTACGTCTACAACTTCTTTTAGTTTCAAGAGTAAACACCACCTTGTACATCAACTAGAGCCCAAACAAGTAAATGCTAAATTAAGTAGAGTATCATTAATTAGATATTTACAAAATATTTACTTGTCAGTTTAATATGAAAGAAATAATCGATGAAAATCATTTTTACTACTATAGTCTTACAATAGACCATGCTTTGTAAAATTAACTCCATGTCTTCTTGAAAAGTTTTCCTGGAAATTTGATTAAATCTATTACTCAAGATACAAATCTCTCTCTTTTTTTTAATTTTGAAATTGGAAAAAAAAATTATGATGTAAAATGTTTTTAATTTTTATCAATTCTTTCTTAATTTTGCAGACGTCGAAGGATGAAAAGGATTTAATGCGACCTCTTTATGACAGATACCGATCTATTAAACGCATTCTTTCCAAACCCACTTCGGTAAGTACATATGCTTTTAGTAAAGACTACTTTCTTGTTGGCCACTCTTGTATATATGAAGTTTATATCAATCTGCAAAATGAGACATGCAAACTGACTAGACATGCTCAAGTGATATGTCTTGTTTGTTATATCATCATTATTTTTTTGGTTATATTTATAATATCCGTATCTGATGTTTAGTGTATGTCAGGGTGGTTATATTTGTACAGGGGTGTTGCCTAATGGTCCATCCCAAAATAGTGACCCGTTTCGCTATGAACGATATTCGTTTGAGGAAAGTTGTGGGGAGGGGGAAAGGTAATCCAAGTTTTGTGTGGACCGTGATAATGATCCGATGAAATATTGAAGATGCGATACTATACGTAAAAAATTTGTATTTAGAAAATGTGTTGGAATTTTTGGTTAGTCTACCTGTCTCCCCTTATGCTCTTAAAATAAGCTGACATCACATTTACTTGAAATGACGTCAGTTACTGCAATCCTGGGTGAAAACGCTAACTAAATTGTCACTTCCAATTGTTTTTTAACTTAAATATTTGACTAAAAATAAAGCTCTAATTTCAATATAAATGTGATGCATATAAATATTATAGGTTTAGCTTATATTTTTATAATGTTTATGCTAAACAATTTTATTGAACATTTCGTTTATTTCCGACATTTTTTATTTTACATACCAGGAGACATGTCACAGGGACATTAGCGCCATTTGCATTCTGTTCAATGACCGACTGAATTGAAATCATTTCTATTAATCATCTATATTCATTTCAGCCACGCAATACACTTGATCTTGAAACTGTTCCCGAGGATAAACCATTTGAAATGGCCACTGGTGTTACGACAGCTTTCATACACGTGAGTACATTAATTTCTTATCAAGTTACTCTTAAAGGAATGCTCAGGCAAGGCTTTTAGACCTCTACGCATGTTTAACACGTTACCACAAGGCTGGAGCCATGTTAGCCCGTTACGTAATGGGTAATTACAAGTCACGTTGTATTTGTAGCCCAAGGGAAAGAACACATAAAAGATCCCTTGCTGTTATTGGAAGAAGAGTAGCCTATGTGGCGACAACCGGGTTCCTCTGACCAAGTGTCGGTATGACCATGCTTTTGACATCCATTAACCACCGATTAATAATCAATGTGTTCCAGTGGTGTCCTGAAACAAACAAAACTTTATCCAACCATTTTAGTTGAATATGAGCTGAAAGTAAGAAAGTAATAAAAAAGCCTATACACTGATTCTTATTCGTTTTATTTTACCATATTTTGACACCCAATAGCCAATGTATTTTTCCATGCTGAAAGTAAGAAGTTGTTTTTATCAGGGTCATCCAATCCGCGTGCCGACCGCAGAGAGTGATGAGGACGACATCGGCCTGCAGATGGAGACTATGGAGTTTGCCGTGACGCAGGACTTCTCCATCCTCAGAGACTCCGTCAGACCTATCATGTTCGAAAAGACCGCCGGACACGGGCCCAAGATGAAGCTGTTTGCAGTGGACGATCTCATTGACCATCAGTCTCTGGAACAGAACGTCCAGGAGCTGACCATGTGAGTGTTACGTAACCTCGGAACAAAAACAGAACTTAAAACTTTTTTATTTTTGTAGTATAATTTTATGTATAACTAGAAGACCAAAACTTAAAATTATAATGAATATTCTGTAGTTGTTTTTAGATATGCTTGTTCTTTTCGTGAGGAAATAAATATACTTTAAAATGATAGCAGAGAGAACATGTGAGTCCTAATGTTTCCAAAAAGTCCTGAGAGCGCACCCCGAGGCTCACGTGAAGGGAGGTAACCCCATCTTCGACCGTAGTTCTGCTCACAGCCGCAAGGCTTTTAATTATTTTAAGTGACATGAATTCACGTTTGTTTACACCCACACTTACCTAATTTCATCTAGGTGAAAACTAATTGGTTACTACGACATATTGTTTTAGATAAATTCTATAATCTGCCATTTTGTTTGCAGAGAGCAGTTACACGATGAGTTGTCCAAATCGAGGCTGGATAAGAAAAAACTCAGAAAGTGTTTGAGAGTTTTTGAGACGGATTTCGCCTCACTGAATGGAAGGTATTATCTCTTTTCTTGCTTTTGGTATCTGCAACAAGAAATGTGCTTTAGAACGAAGACTCAGTTTTAACTGGATCATTCCTGTTTTAGATTACAGATTTTTAAGGTACCTTGCATAAATAAATGTCAATGTGTTTCACAATCCGAACAATTGCTTTTCATGTAAAAACATCCGTTTATGGTTGATCAGTATTTGATGTAAGGATTGGAAGGACAGAGCTTTGGAACAAAAACCTAACTTTGTTCTCATTGTGAAGAACATTAACATTTATGCATGGTGCGTAAAGAGAAACTGTTATAGTCTTTCAAAAAGAAGATATTATTTCATCTCTTTTATGCATCTGGGCGTAGAACGTCCGCCTGAGACTCGATAGGTCAATGGATCGATCCTCCTGAGTGGAACCTTCGGGTTATTTCTTATTCCAATCAGTGATCAAAGGCTGTGGTGTGTGCTTTCCTGTCTGTGTTGGGTAAGGAATGGGGAGGAGGTGTGTTTGAACTCGTTAATTTGTTGAAGTTCTATATTGTCCCAGACATTGTAGGGCCACAGTCTTACATCATATAAAAGTATTCATATAAATATTTAGATATATATGAATAAACTAATTATCGGTTTGTGATATCTACTGAACAAATTTACATTATTTGTTTGTACGCATTGTTATGGACATGTGTTTGGATTGTGTGCTTTTTTGGTTTCTAGGGACAAGAAAGAAGTGTAAAATAGAAAGGGAAAAGGAAAAGTAGATAGAGAAAGATATTAGAAAGTGTGTAGTGGCTAGCTCAGTGTCCAGATAGTGTCTGCATTCCAACCAATGGGGGAGTGGGACATGCGTTATCGCAAGAGCCATCGTACAAGTGAGCATGAGATCGAACCATCCATTCACTTCAGTGGTCCTGTTGGGCTATTTCCCGTCCCAGTGATCCACGACTGGTTTCATCAATGGTCATGGTGTGTGCTATCATGTCTGTGGGAAAGTGCACTGGCTGTTAATCGGTAAGCGTAGCCTATGTGGCGGCAGCGCGATTCTTCTGAGACCATGTGTCGACATAACTTTGTGTTTCACATCCAGTGGGCTGATGATTAATTAATCAATGTGTTCCAGTGGTGTCATTAAACAAACCAGCTCTGTCTTGTCGTCCAAGGCAAAGTCTGTGGAAAGTCCTATCTTCTGTGAGAAAATGCGTACAAAATATCACTTGATGCTCATCAAAAAAGAATAGCCTATGTGGTCATTTTGATGTTTAATAAATACATCAACAGCATACATGTGCTATTTTCTAGAATTGAGTATTTGTTAGAGATTTTGTTTAATGTGTGTGTGATGTCTGTTTGTAGGAAAGTTCTCAAGGAGGACAGAGTGCCAATGCAAGCTGAATACCTCGAGTATAAGGTAAGAAGTGCACACAGCAAGTTAGTTATAACTTATTTATGTGCTTATATCCAATTAAGGTTCAAGCACGTCTGTCATGGTCACACAGTCCAGCCGCCTCGGCTGTCTGC
>JAULBR010095824.1:0-11758 GCA_032355825.1 Melanodrymia aurantiaca
TTCCCATGCAATTGGTAATGCATGAACATTCTCAGGAACCAGCTCACGAGAGATGTGGCCCAGCTGAGGAGGACCATCGTTACCACGATGAGGCTGCACCATCCACCTGTAGCTTCCAACCAGGCTTGTATCGCCCCCCAGAAGGTCACGTTGGGCATAGACCAGAACAGGTCGGTCTGGGATAGGTAGCCGTCTGCTGAGTGATGAGCTTGCTGGCCAAGGGTGGTGCTGAGGTCCTGGGTCACTCGGGGCATGTAGGAATACTGCTCGTTGGCTCTGACGTCGTCAACGGTATACAGGCCTCCAGTCTCGAGCTCATAGTCCGCGCCCACAGGAGCGGAGGAGTCGTAGCGGAAGTAGTTCACGGGTGTCGAGGACGGCTGGTTCTCAAAGCGAAGGTCCGGGGACACCGATATCCAAGTCCCAGCGATGGTCCGGTACAGAGCGCGGAAGGTGGGTGAACAGGGTATCACGCTTCCCAGGGTGGTAACTCTCCTGGTCTTGGGTTCCAAATATAAGGGCACCACGGTGGTGTTGGGCAATCCGTGGTGGTGAAGGTATAACTTCATGTCGTATGGGGAGAGGACGATGGGAAGGGTGGTGTGGCAATGTCCGGTGACTCTGACGTCAACCTGCATGGGACGACAGGCATATCGCACCCAGATCTCACCGGCGGCGGTGGCGTAGACGGCTCCTTGGAGATGAGTCGTCTGACCGGCTTGGCTGACGGCTTGGAGGGCAGCTCGTTCCGCGTACTGATGTTGTTGCAGGCGTTGCTCCTGCAGGCATTGGTGCCTTTTTACTAAGTCCACTTCCTTTCTTATGTAGGATGTGTAGACTCCTCGTAGGAAGTCGTCCTGTTGGTTGGAGTACGTTAATACCGACAGCTGAGAGGGAGGGAGGGACCTTTGGAAAGGCGCCGCATGAAACGCCTGGCTCAGGAAGAGCAGCCCGTAGTTGGTGGTGAGCACGGAGTAACCGCACTTGCGCACGGGGTGCTTTTCTATCAGTCGGATGAGGGATCCGTCCCGACTCAGGAATACACGATCTCCGTCAGTGGTGGTCACCCTGATGCCGGAGACATTCCGGACGTTAAACAGGGTACACTGTTCGTCCTTAGTGGGCAAGTCCCAATAGTAGGTGCCGCTTTCCGACACACAGCTCAATTGGTCCACCAGGCAAGGAAGACGTTTTTGTTCTTGATAAGCCGTGAGGCTGCCGTCCTCACCCATCCTTAGTTCCTCGATCTGCGTCTGGATGAGCAGTTGGCGCCAAACCACGACGCCATGGAATTCGACATTGGGCTGAGGACGGAAGGTGCCTCCGATGCAGTCGACATGATCGACTCCCTCCACGGTGCGGCCGGCTTGTTCATACCGGACAAAGGTGCTGGTATTTTGTTTGACAATGTGCGAGACCCCTTTTTCGTCCTTGAATTGTTCGGTGTCCCACAGGGTCTCGCACTCTTCTTGGGAGAGGGCAATCGGGTGCTGCAGGCGGATCCAGTTGCCCATCAAGGTCTGATGGTCATACACTCCACAGTATACCGGGATGCGCCACTCGATCATTTGGCATCGACGTGCGTAGATCGGGACGGTGGGCGTGTGCTGGAGTACCAAGTAGGTGGCGTTCTCTTGCTTGGTGACGTTGATCTCTGGGCATTCAAAGTCCTCCTCCAAATAAGTAAACACTGGTTTGATGGGACGGCTGCAGTCGTAACCTTGGAGACTGGTGGAGATGGGCTCAGTGTCACCCCGGGACTGCCGGGAGTAGTTGCTGGGAAGTTCCGGATCCACTTTAGGTTCCCAAGGTTGGGAAGCATTGCTCGCAGGCGGCGGAGCGGAAGTAGAGGAAGGTCGTGAGGCCTTCTTTCGGTGGGCTCGCCACCAAAGGCCTCGAGGATCATAAGCTTGCAGGTCGTGTGCATACTGCGCGGGGTTGAGAAATGGCAAGGTGACGTGGAAGTAGTCAAAGGGCAATAATTCCAGAGCCCGCTTTAAGTGGCTGCCCTCCTGGTCAAGGGCGTAGTTTTGGTCCCATAGTTCATCCATGTTATCGGGCTGATCTTGATAATGGGCGACACGGAGCATGACAGCCAGGAAGTATTGGAACTGCCAGAGTGGGAGACTCTCGTGGAGGAAGGGGATCATCTGCTTGCCCAAACTAGAGGACGGCCTAAAAAGGGCTTGCCAGGTCTTGGCGGCCTCATCCAAGTAGGGTGTGGACGACGGCCAGGCCACGGTGTTGGCCAAGGGACTGGTGAGGAAGTTAGAGATGTTCCTGAGACCTGGTTCAAAGGTGAAGGGATGTTTCTCTTTCTCAGTTCCCCACGGGGCCACGGCTAAGGCCCAGAGTACGGGGTGTAGTCCAACGGGGTCGTCGCGATCCTCCATGTTCTGGATCCATTCTTTCTCCAGCCCGATGGGAAACCCCAGCTGGGTCAGTTCCGCCGGGCTCCATACGGACTTCGAGATGACGAAGGGGTTGAGGGAGAAGAAGGAGTTGCACCTGTTGGCCAGGGGACGTTCGCCGAGCTGTCGAGGGCAATGCCTCAGGGTCCGAAGGGAATAGATCTGGTCGCGGGATAGTGTATACCCTTGGCGCCAGAAGGCTTCAATGGCGGCGAAGTCACCAAAGTCTAGGCTGTTGACGTGCTTCTTGAAGTTGTAGCGGGCTCCGCTTCCGTCCCTGGCGGGAAACCCGGCCAGTAGGATCGAGGTCAGGTTGACTTGCTCAGGAGAGGCCTCCAGTATGGAGACGTTGCGGACGGGTTCCATCTCCAGCTTGAGATGGATACGGTTGCGAGAGGGTACTACAGCTGAGGAGTTTGGCTCGAAGGTTAGATTGGCGCTCAGGAGAGGCGAAACAGGGTCTGCTTGGGTCTCTCGGCACAAGGCTGCGATAGTCGTTAGGAGGATGGCGTTGGACAGGAAGTTGGCTCGGAGACGAGCGGCCTGATGTCGTCGTAGGATACGGATAAAGTTGAGGCGGAGCCATCGTAGGGGTTCTATGGACGTCGGACGGATCAATCCGTGACGGATTTGTTTGTACTTGTAGAAGAGTTGGCGGAATTGTCGTTCTTTGAGGGCGAGGCGTTGCTCGACTTGTTGATTACGGATCCAGATGCGGATGAGAGTCACGGCGGAGGATAAATCCTGGATGTCGGCCATGACTGAAAAGAACGATAGGGATCATACGATAGGCTCGGAATAGGGGATTAAGCTGGGGAGGAATGGCCGGATTGAGACAAGGGTTTGTTGTCATCCAAGGCAACGTCGTAGTTGATGGGCCATTGGTCCCCATCGTGGTCGTCGGCTTCTGGGTTCCCTAGTTCCACTTTGAGCTTTTCTTCCAACTCGGATTCGTCGTCAATGCGGACCATGACCGGAGGAGGGGGCATCCAAGGATCATTAGGCAATGGAAATGCCTGTCGTAAGTCCTCGGGCATGGGATTGTTGGGATCTTGGTTCCAGGACTGTTCGCTGGTCTCTGGTTCCACTGGAGCGTCTTCTTGAAGAGACGAGCCTTCCAGTCGGAGGGACAAGTCATCGTAGTCCCACTCCGGGCTGTTTGGCTGAGCCAGGGGAGATTTTGGAGTTGGCTCAGGGACGAGGTTGCGGGTCTGCCGATGAGGGGGCAACTCGTAGTCGTTCAGATAGGCCGGTGGCCTCAATAGTCTTCGGGGTCGCAGCCCTTCTCGTCGGGCTTGGCGAGGTCCTTCCTGATGATCCGTAAGGCTGGCTTGCCGCTGTGGCATCGCCTCTGCCGTGTCTGGGGAGTTCCCGGGGGGTTGGAATGTGTCCAACAGTCGCATGGTTGGTGTAGCCGGAGTGCGGACGAGGGTCTTGTGGACCGGAGAGCCCGAGACGGACAGGTCCAACGGGGCGTCGGGCAAGGGACCCCCACCAGCGAATAGGGGGCCAGGTCCGTCTGGTCCGAAGGCTGAGTCTCCTGGAGCAGGGAGGATCCCTGAGAGCGTCTCGGCAGATGAGGCGGAGAGGTCCAAGGGGCTCGACATGGAGAGGTCCATGGTGGGCTCGGATGAGGGCGGACCTTGGCGGTCGACCAGGGGAGGTTCTTGGGAGCCTCCGTAGGGAACTTGGAGACCCCGTTCATCGTACTCGAGGTCTGTGGGAGGTACGGCAGGTCCGTGTCCAGCCTCTCTTCCGTCGGGCAAGGACTGAGTAAACTCGTCTCCCACTTGTTCCACGGCCAGGTGTTCGGGAGGCTCGGTGTGGGAGTCGTGGGTCTTGTAGCGCTTCAGACGGTGCGCGGACACCACGTAGTCCTTGTCGATGATTTTCCAGCTCCCTTGTGGCCGGATGGCGTACATGACATCGTTGAGGAGCTTGCTGATCTTCCAGGGCCCGGACCAGTAGGTGGAGAACTTCTTGCCTTTGCCGGCCTCGGGGACAGGGGTGAACAACCAGACGGTCTCCCCGAGTTGGTACGGAGGGTGGTTCTTGTGATAGGCTCTCCGTTCGCGATGGACAGCTTGTCCAACGTGTTGTCGGGCCCACGCGTGTACTTTTCGGATCCGGTCTCGTAGTTGGTGGCTGTAAGCTTGACCCTGCACTTGGCTGGGATTCTGGAAGAGAACGTCGAGAGGTTGATTGGCGTCTCGTCCGAACATTAACTCGTGTGGGGAGGATTTGGTGGTTCGGTTGACTGCCGTTCTCAGGGCGAATAGTGCGTAGGGAAGGAGTTGGTCCCAAGGTTGGTCTGGTTCATCGAGCATCATGGCTCGAAGTACGGAGCCGAGGTCCCGATGGCTTCTTTCGACGGGGTTGCTCCGGGGATTGTAGGCGGGCGTCACCGTGATGCGATAGTTGAGGTCGGTGCCTACTTCTTGAAACAGGTGAGAGAGGAAGACGGAGCCCCGGTCGGAATGCAGACTTTCGGGGATTCCAAATCGGCAGAAGATTTCTTCGGTCAGTTTCTTGACAATGGGTTCCTTTCGAGCTTCCTTAAGAGGAAAGGCTTCCAACCAGCGGGTGAAACAGTCCTTGACGGTCAAGATGTATTTGAACCCGTCAGAGGTGACAGGCAGGGGTCCCACTATATCTATGGCCAGCCGGCTCATAGGGTACCCTTCCTGAACGGATACCAGGGGTCCCGCTTTCTGAGGGCGAGATTGAGTCTTCTTTTGGCAGACTAGGCAATGATCCACGAGTTGAGTTATTTCTCGTTGCAGCCCTGGAAAGTAGACTTGACGCTGAGCCTTGTCGATGGTCCCGTCTCGGCCGAGGTGGCCGCCTTGTTGGTGAATGAAGAGGAGGACCTTGTTCCACCAACGTCGGGGTAGACAGGGGACGTCCTGGGGTTCTCTGCCTTTGAGGGAGTGACGTCGTCGGATCAAATCTCCCGGGTCGATGTACATCATGGGCAGCAGGGCGGCATAGGCTTGGGCCGTGGGAGACTGTTGTCGTACCTCGAGAGGCTCTGGAGGCTGGTTTCGTTGCAGCCAGCCTCGTACCAAGACCAGATCCTCATCTTGGAGTTGGTCTTGTAGCAGCTGAGCAACCTCGGGTAGCTCGGATCCTATGTGAGCATGGAGTCGGAGAGGGGCAATGATGGGTTCGTTGTCCTCGTCAGCGATCTCGACAGTCACGGGAGCGTGGGAAATGCGGGACAGGGCGTCCGCGTTGCCATGTTTCGGCCCGGGTCTGTACTGGATGTCGAACTCGTAATCGGCCAAGACTTGCATCCAGCGCCCGAGAAGACCCGGCGGAGCGTCCATGGTCTTGATCCACGTCAGGGCTTGGTGATCGGTTCGGATCACGAACTTCCGGCATTGAAGATAATATCTCCAGGCCTTGACGAAATGGACGATGGCCCACAGCTCTCCTTTGGTGGAGGCGTACCGGAGCCCGGCCTTGGGCAGTTTCTTGGCTCCGTAGCATATGACTCTCTCCTTGCCGTCCTGGATCTGGGACAGCACTCCACCGGCACAGTTAGCATCTGCGCTCCAGTCGCAGTCCAGCAGGAAGGGTTCATCCGTGTTGAACTGGGGATAGGCTAGGATGGGAGAGGAGACCAGGGCCTTGCGAAGGGTGAAGAAAGCTTCTTGGGCCTCTTCGCTGAGCATCAGGGGCGTGGTCTCTTTGACCCCTTCTTGATCCTGCATGAGGTCGGTGAGGGACTTGGCCGTCTTGCTGAACTCGGGAATGAACCGACGATAATAGCCCACTTTACCTAAGAAGGTACGTACTTCCTTCTTGTTCCGGGGTAAGGGCCAATCCCTGACTAGGTCCGTGTAGCCGGGCATGGGTTCGATTCCTTCGGCACTGACGATGTGACCTAAGTAGTTGATTTTGGCCTTGAAGAGTTGGCACTTGTCGGGTTGTAGCCGCAGTCCGGCCCTCTCGTAGGCCTCGAGTACCAACTTGAGGTTCCTGATGTGGTCCTTGACATCGGCGGAGTGCAGGCAGGTGTCGTCGAGGAAGGGCAAGGCGATCTCGTAGGGGATGCCTTGGAGGACTCTCTGCACCAGGCGGCTGTACGTCCCTGGACTGCCTGTCAACCCGAAGGGCATCCTCTTGAACTGGTAGAGCCCGAATGGCGTGGTGAAGGCCGTTTTCTCTCGGTCGGACTCCTTGATGCTGACGGCGTGGAAGGCCCCGGAGCAGTCGAGGGCGGAAAAGACTCGGCTGCGAGATAATCGTGCCAGATTCGCTTCGATCAGGGGAAGGGGATAGGTATCCTTTTTCGTGACCCTATTCAATAATCTGAAATCACATGCCCATCTCGTCTTGCCGTTCTTCTTCTTGACCGCGACCAAGGCGGACGACCATGGGCTGGAGGACGGCTCAATGACGTCGTGTTTCATCCAGTCGTCGAGCTGTTCCTTGAGGTTCGCTTCCATGATGGGATTCAAGGGTCGGTGTCGGGTTTTTATGGGCGCGGCGTCACCCGTGTGGATGGCGTGCTCGATGAGGTCGGTGTGCCCGTAGTTGCCATCGACGGCGAATACCTTGAAATATCTCAATAAAAGATTGAGACTTTGTTGTTGTTCGTCAGCTGACATAATGGGGTTGGCGGTAATTTCAAACTGCTTATCCAGCCAAGCTCGTTTGGTCTCAAGGGTCCAGGAGA
Source organism: Melanodrymia aurantiaca (assembly GCA_032355825.1). Taxonomy (NCBI): domain Eukaryota; kingdom Metazoa; phylum Mollusca; class Gastropoda; order Neomphalida; family Peltospiridae; genus Melanodrymia; species Melanodrymia aurantiaca. The sequence continues at coordinate 7,096 of JAULBR010095824.1, forward strand.
GTGGGTCTCCGGTTTCTGAGTGGTCAGGGTTCAGCACGCAGACCGGTTTCGGGTTTTCGGCCACTGGTCCAGGGTCCGGTTTTTCCTCCCGGATGAAGTCGCCGAAGCGGGTTCCGGCCTTCAAGGACTTGCTGTGGTCGAGGGTGTTCATGACGGGGGCCTTGAGTGCCCCGTTGGGGTCGGCTTCCTGGAGTCCACAAAGCGGAAGGTGGACGTCGTGTTTGGCCATGGTGACCCAGCTTCCTCGGATCTCGCCCAGTCCGGGCTTCATGGATCCTTTCTCGATGGCCGCCACTCGGAGGGAAACGAGCGTCACGCTGTTGGCGGCCAGGGTGCAGTCCTCGGCCACGTAGAGGGCAGACTCTAGGACGTGGCAGCCGCGGCTGCTTGAGCCGGCGGAGGGGCTGAGAGGAATGTCGTGGCCTTGGATCCGCAGGCAATCCTTGCTGTGGATCTGGTCGATCTGGTGATCCTTCAGGAAGGGACCAGATATGTTGAAGCCCATCGTGAGACCTGCGACGACTAAGGGCTTGGACTTGAAGGAGGTGGACAGGCCTCCTAGTTGCAGAGACAGCTTCTTCTTGAAGCGGCCGAGTACTCGCAGGTTCGCCCCTTTCTTGGCGGTGGCGATGGACTCGTGGACGGGGTCGAGGTCGTCGTCGGTGTATCCCAGTTTGCGGAAGAGGTCCTCCGCCATAACGTTGATATACTGGTTCCCGCTATCAATCAGCGCCGGACAGACGACGCCGTCTATCTTGACCGTGACGTACTTGCAGTAGGTGGAGACGTCGCTCTCGTCCTTGGTGTCGGAGTGGTGGCTCATGTGGGCAATTAGTTGGTCGAGAGAGGTTGCGTCGGGTGCGGAACGTTGCACTCGAGGTTTCGTGGTCGGGAGTTGTGGATGTGGGGGACGTTGTTGAAGAGGGTCAGGTTCTAGAGGTTCATGGGGCCGAGAGCGAGCGGTTACTCCCGGCCTCGGTAGTTTTCCGAAGCCTGATCCTCGCCCAAGGAACCTTGGTGCAGGGACGCGACGGGGCGGCGTCTACCTGGGTTCCTGGTGTCCCGTCTCGGAGTCTGACTGGCTGCTCCACTCCTCCCGGTGTTCCGACCTCGAGGGCTTCGGCATTCGCTCCGGATATGCCCTGTGCGTCCGCAACCGAAGCATTTCCTGGCTTGGCTCCGGATCTGGAGGCCGTTGAGTCCATTCTCGATCTCTTCCGTATTCTCGGTCTCCAGGCTGGCTACCTTCTTGTAGTCTTGTCCCGAGCCGGTACGTTGGGCATTCTGGTTGAGTTGGTGCATGGCCTTGATCCGGCCTCTCATTTGAGCGTTTGCCTCGGCTCTCATGGCTACTTGAAGGGCGCTGGCAAAAGTGTCCACGTACACCAAGTTGAGCTCCCTTTGGACGTCGGAGTGGATCACGCCCAGAGTGAACTGGTGAATCAGTTGCGGGTTGGTGTCAAGGTCATTCCATTCCGGGTAGGCTCTGACGAACAAGTTCCTCAGTCGGCAGTGCCATTGCAGCACCGTTTCGGCCGGTTTCTGGGTGGCCAGCTGGAACTGGATCTTGGACGTTCGGGAGCTGGCCGGGGGAATGAAGTATCCTTCCAGGGTGAGGATGTAGGCGGCCAGGTCTTCTGCTTCATCGGGTTTAATGAAGCGAGTCAGCTGGGCGGCTTCTCCCTGGAGGCTGACCTTTAGCTCGCGTCGAGCTCTTAGGTCCGACCATCCATTCATTTGTTTTACCGTCTGGAAGGACTCCACGTGCGTCATCCAGTCTTCGGCCTCGGTCTTGGTGAGCGGGGTGAGCTTGGTGTGTCCACGGGCACGGCGGGCGAGCAGTTGGGTGAGTTGTTCCAGTTGCTGATGTACCGGTCCTTGGACTTCGGGTTCATCCTGGACTGCTTGCTGGCCTCGTCGTCGCCTGGCAATCACGGGAGCTTGGTCTCCGGCCTGGTCGTGGACCACGGCCTCGACGGCCCCGGCGGGGACCGCAGGTCGGTTTTGGTTCAGTACCACTTCTTCGTCTTCCGACAGTTCTTGCCGGGTATCCTCGAAGGCATCTTCTTCGGCTTCTTCGTCAGCCGGGTTGAGAGCCGCGGCCTCTTCGGCGGCCGCGTCTGCGTCTCCGATGGGAGCGAGGTTGATGATGTCTAAGTTCTCGTTGGGGTTAGCCATGTTCCTGACGACTGGGGACGTGAGGAATGGGCGTGAGGTTTATTAGTGGTAGGTGGTCGGTCGTGTCGGGTATAATTACTGGGTTTCCTGAACACATTTGATATGCGTACTTACGTGCAAAGCGAGTGTAGAGAGTGGGGTGATGGCGTTGTTCTAACGAGGTTAGAATGTGGAGTGAAGTTAGGTCTGACGGGGGTCAAGTTTAACTACACCCTTCTCGCTTTCGCACAACCCTTTTATACCTTTACTTACTCCACGCGCGCACCCCATGGGCAGCGTGGAGCTACTCTTGCTCTTGACCGTGGCCGCATTGTCGTCCTCGTCGGTTATTAATCGAAACCTCTTTCTGCTCTCGTCGTGTAGCATCCTTTTGCTGGATCTCGTTCCTGAGTGTTTTTCGATGTGACGCATTGTTTGCGTACTTCGCTTCCCTTGCTCTGGCCGGATATCAATTCTTCCTTTTTTGCTACTTATGCGCTCCGCGCTCCGTTGATATGGCCTCCTTTTTTGCTTACTTGACGCACTTTCCGTGTGCGGTTTTGATGATGGCTCCTTTTTTGCTCTAACGTTCATTGATGACGGCATCCTTTCGACGTACGCATTTTGCGTGTGGTCTAATGATGGCGTGGTTGAACGTGCCCTGTTTACGTCAGGGTCGCGCGCGTCTCCTGTGTGCGCGCGTGTCACTGCGCGCGCGTGTCATTGCGCACGCATACTTTCGTGACAGCCTCTCATCTTAGCAAGGGGGTCTCCTTGTGGGACACGCTCTACACACGTGTCCTGTGATTGTTTGTCACAACACTTAGGGTGGTCGCTGGCCATCTTTAGCGACGCGATGGAATTGTCTCGTCTTCCTTTTCTTCATTCACTTGTTTTACTCCCGTTAACGTCATTGTGTGGACGTTAGGGCCTGGGAGGAGTCCTGGTGCACTTTCTCTTGCTGCACTTACACACAATACCCCGTTTCTCTCTGTTACAATTGCGCTTTTTGTGGCTGTGGTTTGTAGGCGTCTCTTCGGAGTGACGTGCTTTGTTCGTAATAGATATTAGAATATCCCGCAGCGTAGCCATCATGTTGAGGCAGCGACATGCAATGAGTGCGAAACAATTAATTTCATGAGACCAAAAGGTCTCAGAGGAGGTATTTTTATTCAATGGGTATTGTGGTGTTCCTATCCAGGAATTGACTGAAGATAAACAAGAGGGCACAGCTTATATAGTCAGCATATTGCATCATACACTGCAACATCTGACTCATTCAATTGGTATTTGTAGCACTACAAAACTGGTCAAACTGGCAGTAAAATGAGTCATAAACTCAAGGATGCGAAAGAGTTGTTTTTGCTCCTTCGCAAGTCGTTCCAAGGGTCAATCAGATTGCGCGGTCATTTCCGTGATTGAAGCGGTGACCGTAACTGCGTCAAAAGGCCTCCAAATTATCTGATGAGTGTACTCGAATATGATTTTCACAAAGCACTTTATATGGAGACGACTTCAATCACTGACGGGAGTCTAAGTCGTACCAGAAGATTTCACGGAATAATCACTCGGTTGCACAGATCACAGTTGGGACGAGTCTCACTTCTTCGGGTGCACTCGAGCGTAGTGTGGTTCACTCAGCTCGCTGTGACTACTGTCCTCACCAAAGAGGGGCATTGGTGGTAGTGGCGGTGAAGGAGACGGAGACGGAGAGAGGGGTGGAAGCGTCACATGCTTCCTTACCGCTCCCAAATTCGTTTTGGGCGGCGGTAGTGGTGCTTTCTTCTTTCTAGCCCGTGGGGTGACGGGTTTGAAGGAGGAGGCTAATCCAACGTTGGACAAGTCTCCGTCACTGCTGCTGCGGGTCAAGTAGGCCATCCTCTGGAAAGCGGTGTCGTGGGGTATGGTCGGATAGAGTTGACGGGCATGTGGCAGGAAGTAGGTTTGTTGGCCAAAGTCCGGCTCGTTAATGTTGGGCGGTTCTGGCTGAGAAGTATAGCCCGGAGCGGTGGACAAGGACGACATTCGGGCCACCATGGGTAGGTAATGTGAACGTCGAATGGTGGTTCTTCCGAATGATGGAGCGGAAGGAAAGTAGGCCTCCTGCGACCTTGGTCGGGGATAAGAGGGGTCTCTTGGGAACTTACTTTCCCAGGCCTTCATCGCGGTGCCCTCGTGGTCAAAAGGGCGCAATGGGCCCAGAGGGCGCAGGGGCAGCAATGGAGACCGTTCTGGAGCGGTAGGAGGGGAAGGTCTAGATGCCTCGGCTCGGGCCTGTCGTCGGTTGACCTTTTGGTGACTAAACCAAGTGCTGGTGGAGGGCAGCATGGTGCTGAAGAAGGAGGTACGGCTCAGGGTCCCATGCAATTGGTAATGCATGAACATTCTCAGGAACCAGCTCACGAGAGATGTGGCCCAGCTGAGGAGGACCATTGTTACCACGATGAGGCTGTACCATCCACCTGTAGCTTCCAACCAGGCTTGTATCGCCCCCCAGAAGGTCACG
>JAULBR010095835.1:0-11757 GCA_032355825.1 Melanodrymia aurantiaca
AGCCAGGAGAGATCAATTTGCCTGTACGCGTACCGACCACGACTCGTACGTGTTGGAGATTACCACTCGGAGCGATGCGTTTTATTAATCGTGCCAAAATGAAGAATTATAAACATATTGAGTGTCTAGACTGTAACCTCGTTACGCCACGACAACGCCAAAACGATGTTACGCCACGATAACGTCAAAACGATTTTACGCCACGATAACGTCAAAACGAGTTTACGCCACTATAACGCCATAACGATTTTACGCCATAAAGATGTTACTCCACTATAACGCCAAACCAACGTTACTCCAAAACGATGTTACGCCACGATAACGTCAAAACGATTTTACGCCACGATAACGTCAAAACGATTTTACGCCACTATAACGCCATAACTCCACTATAACGCCAAACCGACGTTACTCCCAAACGACGTTACGCCACGACAACGCCAAAACGACGTAATGACTAGAACAATGCCATAACGACGTTACGAAACGGCAACGTCATAATTACGCTGGGTTATTTCCCGTTCCAACCAGTGGTCTACGACTGGTCCATCAAATGCCGTGGTGTGTGCTATCCTGTCTCTATGAAAGTGCACATAAAATATCCCATACTGTTATTAGAAGACGAGTGTGCTATATCCTGTCTATGGGATAGTGCACATAAAAGACGAATGCCACCGTACGCAGGGTATGCACTTGGGATTTTTTTTGATTGGCCAATCGGGCCACTCACAGCAACACTTTAAATTCCCTTACTGAAAAAGGTAATACTATCGTACTGGACTGGGTACCAGCCCATGTAGGTCTCCCCGGCAACGAACTGGCAGACAGAAACGCCAAAAAAGCCCTGTCCTCTGACGTTACAATTAAAATTAACCTCAATGTTGCGGAACTGATCTCTCTAGCAAAACCTAAAATCTATCATATTTGGCAAGAGGATTGGAACCATAAAACCAGACGCTGGCACAATGAAATAAAAAATAAAGTAAATTTCCCAGGCCCCATAGCCTCTAACCTTAGAGACACAAAAATCTTAACTAGACTACGTATAGGTATATCTACAGGCTTAGGGGACACTAAACATAAACTTGGTTTAACTACAATCTGCAGTGTTCCAGATAACATGGAACACTTTTTAGCCCACTGTACCGCTTATGAAAACATAAGATTAGCTTTTAAAAATAGTTTGAGGGTAGCCCATTTAGCTTTCACCTCTATCAATATTTTAAACCCCCCCAAAAATGTTAAACTCCAAATAGACAAATCGGTCCTGCACTTTGTAGTGGTTACAAAGGTAACCATATAATTCTTCAATACAACTTGTCATCCATCTCTTTTACATTTATTTACCTATATGTATAACGTTTAACAACTTCTTTCCCTCCAGGACTGTTTTATATGTATATGTGTTGTGTTACTTTATGTTATACTAAACTTACTTTTTATTTGTATTTTCAATTTTAGTTTTACTTATCCTACTTTCATATAATTTTATTTTGTACCTTTTAATGTAACAGTATAACCTGGTTTTGGTGGAAATCTCTACAGGAGCTATTCCAACCTTCCAATACAGGAGTACACTGTTATTTTAACATAATACAGTCTTATCCATCGAGGACTTCCTTTTTTTCCTAACCAAAACACCAAACACTCAACCTAATGCCCACCCTACCACTTTATTTACTTCTAATTTCCATTAAAATCCACCTACAGACTTAAAACTTTCGAAACGGCTTCCAAATCTATTAATTTCCCTAAATAGTCTGTATTTTTTAATAAATAAAAGACTTTTTTTTTTATATAGCCTAATTGTCTAAATTTAATAACTTAACACTTTTAGGCCGACAAATCAATTTATACCCTTTATTAAATTCATATTAAATATATCCAACTCCTATTCTGCACTAACTAAATTCCAAATTTCAATAGCTCTTTTTTTCTTCCCTCTACTCACCATGGGCACAGCCCTGACATCGGGTCTTGACCTCTAATGGCGGACCGTGCCCATGGTGGGGTGCTTGAACCTTCAGTGGATGTAAGCACCCAAAACTTTTGGCTATTGGCTATTGGCTATTGGCATTGATTCGTGAGTATATTATGTCATGTTCTACTTTGTTACGACATTCATTCGACTCTGCCTTTTGCAGAGATACGGATTCGGTGTTTAGATTTAAATATCGTGTCACTGAATGTCGTGAAAACTTAAAATACTATTTGCTGCTCACTCTGACTGAAACTAAAAGACGAATCTTGGTGCACGTGTCCTGACGTGCATGTCCATCAGCGTACGCATACATTATCTCACACGCACCTGTGTCCTGATTGCAATATTGTCAACCTGGTTGGTCACTGTCAACCTTCCAGCTACTGTCTGCTTTGTTTACTCAGCGGACAACTTATCACGTCCCCAGTAAGTGTGTACTTAGCAATGACAGCAAACCGAGTAGAATCAATTCAAACAAACCTCACTGAATTGGTTAGAACGCTGACCTTGGCTACTGCATGGTGCTGGAATATCAAACCAAGACGCCACGCCCTGGTAGGGACTAACCGTCTGATATGATAGCATATATAGATGTTACCTGTAATATAGTATAGGTTTGCATACGACAGTTATATATTATTATTTAATAGAATAGAACAGAAACAAGCATTTCGAACACGTTAAATTGTTTGCAAAGTTTAGTCGAACGTGCTCTAACGACCACGTGTCTATAAAGGGCAGTTCGCATACTAATGCATCTATCTGTACTTGTGTAAAATACCGATTCTGCCAATTTTTGTAAGTTCATTGGGTGTCTTTATAGACAGACATGACTGAATATATCTAAACCAAAACATTTTTTTTTAAATAATGCATATAATGTTAATACTATTGTTTGATGTATTATTGAAAGATACCAAACTGAAGTATTATCCTTGAAGTCACATAATTATGTTAAAATATTTTTTTTAAAGTTAGCACCGAAACCAGCTATAGATATCTTTGTTCTACTCAATTATTTTTTGTTTGAGATATGTACGATATAAACGTTTAATTATTATTTAATTTCATTTAAGGAATTCATCCGTATTAGTGAAATTGTAAATGTATTGGTGGGAAATGTTTCAAACAATTACATATTACTGACTTAAAATTAAACGTAGAACATTATAAACAGTAAGCTTCGCACGTTCTGTCCACCAAGTTGTTTATAATAGTACAATGTATATGCAAATCACAAACATTAAAGAAGAAATTAATTGTTTGTCATATTTTTCCTTCCGTAACAATTATACTAGTACCATAAAATAATAGACAGGCTTCGCAGCTTATTCAAGCTCATATTTAGCGGGGTTCGTATGAGCCACTACTTGGAGACAATTGCTTACACGGTACTAATATTATTACAATGTATTACGCTTAGCCTTGTAAAATATAATATTAATTCCAAGGCTTCAGTTTGATATACTACCATGTTTGTCTATTTGATTTTGTTCCCAACTATAACTGAAATAGGGCTAATTTCCCCGAGCCATTGAAAGACAAATCTTGGTGAATTTCACATCAGAGTATTCTGACGAATTTTGGATCCCGCGTTATCACTGATTCCCACCCGACATACCTGACCGAGACTGTAAGACGAGAGGTGGGGTGCAGGCAGCGCCCTCTAGTTGTCAGCGCTAACAAAGCTATCAGCGGTATTGGGCTGACGACGACACCTCTGTCAACATTGTACCCGCGTGACATTGTTGCTTTCAATGCCGTACATCTGCACAGTGCAAACAGAATAAGTCTTGGACTTCCACCACGGCTTCTCTACAGCCGTCGCTCGATGGGATCACATTTCACCAGCTGTAAAGCATACACTATTTCATTTCAAAGAAAGATACCCCGTTTTAACTTTAATTTTCTCTTTCACCTTTGTTCCAACCTACAGTATTAAAAAAACGTCTCTTTCTTCCGATAGTTTAACATATAGTTCACCTTTGTTCCTACATGCAGTATAAAAAAACAACCTCTCTTTCCTCCAATAGTTTAACGTACAATGATGTTATTGTTATGAAGACGTAACACAACGAACATACAGTATTTCAGTCAGTTCAAAGAGAGGTAAATTATGTGTGTTTAATGACTCGACTTAATCTGATAAAACAGATGTCAAACACATAGTTATGTCGACACGTGGTTTTAGAGAAGCATCCGCAACGTAGGCTTGTGTTGCCACTGAAGAGCATTGATCCTTCGACCCCACGCACCTCACGAGGACGCTCTTGGTCTAAGCTATACGTACCGCTCTTCAATGAAAGATATTCCATACTAACATTAAAAAATAATGCTCTTTCATAGACCTTTGTTCCGACATGCAAAGATAGTTTAGGAAACAACTATGTTATTTGTATATAGGAACGAGAGAACGAAGAAAACGTCACCCAGGACGAGATAGTTCACAGATAATGTTTGAATAAATCAAATACAGATATTCGTCATGAAACCATTTTTAAAACACTCTCCTTGTGTATGAACACTGAGAAAGGGATGGGCGTGAGACTTGTTGCATGTTTACTTTAGTGATATACCGAAGTAGCTATCTCTGCATGAATACTGCGATCTCTCCGCACACCCGATCGCTTTCTGAAGCCGCCTTTCAAAACAATATTTAATCTATTTTCTTTCGTATCTGAAATGCGTTTTCCTGAAAAATATGAAGGGTATTCTAAGATCAGAGAACAAAGTAACCATCCCTCTATACTGTTGTACACCTAGCCTCTCGCTGACTATACCATGCAGGTCACCGCGGTCATCATCTGAATCATTGGCATCTTCTACGCGTGCACTACAAAATCAGTTACAGCATCCTGAATATATTAGTAGCATAAAAACTGTTGAATATACTATTGTCGTAAAATATACTTTCAAACATAAAATAGTTTCTAATGGGATCTCATTACATACATAAAAGAGATATAACTATCTATATAGACAAACGTAATATATGCAGCAGCTATTTGGAATGAATATTGACCAAGAAGTAAAATGTGTAATCATCAATAACACACATTTTTCTGTGTGTGTTGTTATCATGATGCTATATTAATTTTGTGACTATTTGCAATCGACACAGTGTTATTCTGGATACATAATATTATGCACTGTATATATAGTAGCTGTTTTCTGGGGATGAAACAATAGCCCCTTCTTTTCGGTTCAATGGCAGACCTTAATTGCATTGGCGACATGGCACATCAAACCTCACGCGTCTTTGGTCTTTGCTAGATATACGCATTAACAATAGGTGTATATAATATATAATATATACATACTAATAATAAGTAGTGCTGATAAGATATGTGTACGATGTGTTGGTCAGGTATTCGCAGGTGTCCACACAGGACACGATATTCTTATCGTCTGACGGTCACATTCCTATGCCATGTACGCGAGCGCTATTGTAGTTATTGTGGGACACTACAGGGAGCATATCAATGAATTCCTTGTTTTGTCCTTTTTTATCTGGACATAACTGATGTCCACAAACAAGTAATTTCAATGCAGACCCAAGTGTATGCTCGGAATGTCGTCGTAGTTCTGAGAATAGTTAGTTGGCATGTCTTTCTGTAACCCGTTTTTCGATTTTGATCGTTTCAATGAAGACAGCAGACAAACAATCTGGACTTTGTCAAAATATACCATGGACCCTGCCTTGTGAATTTGGCAGTGTCATTTTTTTTGTCGTTTAGATTATGTGCAAGAGGTTCCGAGATCGAGAAGTAGAGCTCATATTTGAGAAGCTCAGATGTCGAAACCATCTTTGTCTGGTTTATATACAGCAACAGTCATATAACCCCAATTGTTGAGTGTTTTACCTTGGCTGTGGGGGGTTCCTGTATGAAACCATAAAAATGTTGGTGTTCTATGGGCTGAGGTGTCGTTAACCACTGATTATTATGATTATGTTCACACCAAGGACTGTTTTAAAGCCGTATCTGATCTGATATGTAAATATGTATAAACACCATGCACTTAACCATTATAAAACAAGAAGTTGTTTGCGTTTTAACACATCAGTATTATTCTAGATAGTAGCTGTATACTGGGAGACCAATATCTGCCAGGAGCAAACCCTCAATAGTTTCGACTGCACAATAAAACATCTGCTACATGTACGGGCGCGAAACAGGCCATGCAGAATAGCATTAAATTTTATTCATTTTCCAAGCAATTGTAATATAAAAAATCAAAACCGCAAAATTCGACACATCATTTTCCTACGAACAGGATGGATTGCCGTTAACAAGGTCCTCGACTCCGTGATGACGTAAATCATTTAAAGCTGACTTATCAGACAATCATTTTGACGTGTGAAAGATGCTCCCTGTAATTTGATTGAAGCGTCTCGCGGGGCCGATCACAAGCAGACGACCGCAATGATAAAGGGAGGGAATCCACTTATCAAAACGTCATTAAATCAAGCATGAGATAGAATGGTCCTCGGTCAGCCAAGCGGATCAGTTCGTGTCGGAATGACGCCATTGCTGTTTACAGTAATTTAGATTAACCGCTGATGATTTCCTTCATACAAATACAGCTCCATCTGGAAAAAGATATCGCGATTTAGAAAGCTGGGCCCACAATGAATTGGAGACACTTCGTAATTAGTAATTACCAATCAAAACATGATAAAGTGTTGACAAATTTCACGGGCCATCAACTTTGATTTGGTGAATGAACTCCCATAAGATTCCATCTTATTGCGAAAGACAGTTATGAGACCCAGTTGCATGGCACTTGTTTCTGGCTCACTGAACATGTCATAGGGTCTGAGCGCGTGCTAAACGGTGCGCGGGGTCACAAGTCATCATAAAGTGGCACAATGACACCAAACGATAAGGAACCAAGAAGCTATTGATTACCGAAAACACAAGTTATATTTCTTCAACTATGTTATTATGTTTTCATTACACTTTTTTGGATTATTGAAGTTTATGATTTCCTAAGAAATGAATGTACAAGAATTGTAAACTTTAAAAAATTTAATATCTTGCCTTATTAGTGAGGATTTTCTTGTCTTTGAGATCTCCTATTTCCCCCCAATACTCATTTGAATATTGTTTTAAACGTCGGTAATTCTACTGCAAGGTGAATACCTCTCACCCGTGATCTTTTCGTATTTTGTATATGACTTCGTACAAGACTAGATAGTTGAATTGTAAAAGTTACTAGCGGCGTCAATGTTGTGACATTTAATAACTATATGACCAAACACAACAATATGTTATCCCTTTAAAATCTGCCCTTCTTCTCCTACTTACTCCTACCTACTCCTGCCTACGCCATGAAGCTTGGGTTGTTGCCTGTTACCACAGCCACATGTTACCTACCACCAACGACGCGACACGAAGCACGCGACATGAAATTGTCTTCTTCATAGTTTGTACACACTGTCCACAACATTTATAAACTAATTTTAAAAGTGTATACATGTAAATCAACTTTCGGATAACGTACAATCCGCGTATTCAGACTTAGATCGCATGTCGGCTCATTGACACCGAACACTGAAGGAAAGTGGGAAATCGTTACACAAGTTAATAACTTGTGACCTTGCTGTACACAGATTTTATCAAGCGTGAATTTTAATTTCCATAGATATGTTCTCGGAAGAGACATTATCAATATGCCAGACACAGAATACCAACACATGGTAGAGCAAATCCGATTAGCAAGAAACTGCACAAAACGAAATTTGCATTGCAAACGTTTATTTGAAAATTTTAATCAAAATCATCAATAAAATAAATTGTAAAACGGGTATTTTTTAATGTTCCACATTTTACATGGTAATACTCATGTATACGCATACAAAACATTTGAAAAGACATATTCGGATTGACGGATAGTTCTCACGGAGAGTACTGGTCTTTGTAATGGGGTACATTGACTGAATTACGCAACATTGTATGATGAATATTGGTGCTTCAAAAAAGTTGAATTTACTTCATTATTATCTGCAGGTTTTGCATATTATCTAGACTTCAAACAGACATGAAGCCCAATGTATGTTTTCTTTGTAAAGTTGTTGTACGGCAATGAACAAAGTTCTCCAACCTCGTCATTGACAATGATCTTAAGATAATAATAAACTTTATTTTAAAAAGATGATGATGATGATGATGATGATGATAATAATAATAATAATAACGAGATAATTATAGTCATGGAATTAACCAAATAGTTTAATATTGAAATATATTGTTTCCCAATATAAGACATTTTGAAAGTAAACAAGTTTAATATCGTAATAAATTTATTGTCTTTTCCCGATAACATGTAATATTAACTGGATACGTATATGACATCTTGAAAATAAAGTCTACGCACAATAAAGAGAGGGTGCAATATGAACTATTGTATTATCGGTAAGCTAGGTGTCTAGCAGAGCTCATCAAGAAGTCATTTTGTGAACACAGATATGATTTGTTTGTATTCATGAAAAGCAATTGACCACGAAACATACAAGACGTGTATTCATACTGAAGACTTCATCCGAGCTATAGCGAGTTCACTGAGGCGTCCTCGTGGGGCAGGATTCCCTTAACAAGCTGTCACTGGCGACTAAAGGCAGATCATCCACACTATTTCCCTTTGACGCTCACAATGCGTGTCATGACGGTGAACTTAAACCTTCACAATATCTGTTTATAAGTTCAGCGATTTGTACTGTGTGGGCCTCATAGGCTAATTCCGCATGTTATCAATGGTGTCCAATGTCAAATTTAATTATTTCACCTTACAGAGCGGCCACCAAGCTGTTTTGTCATTGTACAGATTTTCACTCAATTTATTCTCAAAGCCGTAAAAAATGTGAAGATAACACTAGGCTGGAGATGCGAGTTGTCCACGTGTCCTGTTCGCTGACGTCGTTTGTCATCAAATCACATGCAGACTATGTGAAAAAGAAAACAAAATGTAAAAGATCCCCCCATTCGTACTTGTTGGTATTCAGCAGTAAAAGTTAAGCCTAGCCCCTGGTCTCAGCACGCGCCGTCGAGGTCAATGCGTACAAAAACATCGATGCTGATCTAAAATCACAGTTGGGTTGGGTCATTTTTGGTGTGCTTCCATCAGGAAACTGTTCAAGCACACCTGTCATGGGCACAACCTCTGACTTCGCCACAGTTCTGTCCACTACATGTTAAAATCATGCTACAAAACGTGTTTAAACCATGCCATAAAAGAAGGTGTTCATAGAGTGTATAGATAACATTGGAACGGTTCAACAATCGGAGGAAAACGATAAGAATTTTGGAAAGAAGAAAAACGTTCTAATTTATATGTAAATTTTAACAGAATTTATTAAGAATGAAAAAAACCCATGCTTTTTAAACCCTTTTTTGGATGACCATATGGTTACAATACCAACACGTGAATTTAGAACTAATACTATATCATTTCTAACCACTAATTGTCTTATTTGACATCTTTGTAATACATGTACATGTATCATTCATGAGAGAGAGATAGAGAGAGAGAGAGAGAGAGAGAGAGAGAGAAGGGGAGGGGGAGGGGGAGGGGTGGGAGACGGGATAGAGATAATTATATAATAGTGCTCCAACTTTGTAAAACGAAACATATTGATGTCATTACATGCACTTTACATATCAATATCGAAATAGCGTGCATGATGAAAAGACGTTTTGCCGAGTCAGACAAATCTGCTTGGATGGTGTCATAATGCTGAGAGTATGAGAAAGAAGCACGTTTGCTTGTATTTTCAAACAATTTCTATACAGCCGAGCATGTGGCATTCATTGTTCGTGTAACAGATTGCTCTGGCCATGTCATCCACAAGTCATCATCAGTAAAGACAATGTTAAACTGGATATATTATAAATGGCAGCTTTAAGCTCGTTGCACTTTCAGAGTTCAAGCAAGTACACACAAAACGTATTATATTTTGAAACAGTACACAGTTATTGACTACAGAAATTGAATTATGTCAATACATGTATTATAACAAATTAAGCGTAATCTCATGTTAAAATAGGAACAATATTCCAACATGCAAAGCTGGATGGTGTAGTTGTCCAGTGAAAGGTTACATCTCGGTTATTTACGTATTTATTTCGTCAGTAATAGGTTGTAGAATTGGTCAACATGCTCCAAAAACCTATATTGAGACCTCTCCCTACAAATAACAATGGACAAATATGTAGAACAACATGGCTGACGCACCCTAGAAAAGGCATAGTACTTGTAATATACCTGTATAAATGAATAGAAGAAGATTGTACTATATTGTGAATAGAAGTGGTGTGATAAAGAAACGAAACAGAGAGTAAAACGATTTGACATCTCGATTCCGATCAATTGGTTACCAGTTATAGCTATCAAGAAACGCCCCATGTTCTTCAAAAGCCTCATCCTTGAGGTAAAAAAGAAGATCAAAATAATTATATAAAGAATACAAAGCGTACTTTATGTGACGGACTCCATACCGTTTGCGGGACAATATCAACCCATTCCAGATTTAATAATTATATTATATACCCACTACCAGCTCCACCGCGCTGGGTTTTCAACACTCCACGTGGATAATGTAAACGAAATATTAATTATGGAATGGTCTTTCTTCCCAGTTTGACTTACTACACTCTGCAAACACGCGAGACAATGATCCTCTGTGTCCACCCCGGTGTCTTCGAGTTGTTCCGCATCGCACGCAGTATATAACAAACAGTAGACACAATATATTGATCAAACAATCTGCAGATCTTAGATAAATGTCAACATTCATAGCGAAGCAGTTTTTTTTTTCGTTTCTGTTCACAATGAAGGTTCTTTTGGAGACTTTTCTTTGTGGTGTTTTATACCCTATTTTGGTTATGTTTGTTTGCGGCAAGTAGAAGGGTGCTGAGAGCCAAGCAAACATGAGCATTGAATGCCGTCTCGAGTGAACTGAACGAACCACTTACCTCGGAAATATTGTAATAATTAGAACCCTTCAAGCTTTCCAGTAGCCCTAAACAGACTAAAAGCTATTTGTCAATCAAATACGAGTAAACAAATTTCGCTTGGTATAAGGGTGCGTTTGAAAATATGCACTGCTGAGTCTATAGCTGGTATATATTGAAAAGTGGATCTGTCTTTTCAGTAGGTTAAAACAGGTTGACTTAAGGACACGGGGTTTGTAATTTTATTTAACGTAGTTTACAAACAGACTTCGGTGCTTTCAGTAGAAGTTTTTGATGTTTAGGTGATACAGAAATATCAATACAACATGAATTATTGTGAAAGCAATGAAACAGCAATGTCACATCAAACAGTGCAAAACGAGTGAAACATAGCAATGTAATGCCAACAAGGCAAACTGAATGAAACAGCAATACGTTACCAAACATGGTGAACTGAGTGAAACAGCAATACGTTAGCAAACATAGTAAACTGAGTGAAACATCTGTACAATACCAAATAATATGACATGCACAACATACTAAAGTACAACAACAACAACAACAACAACAACAACAACTACTACTACTACTACTACTACTACTACTACTACTACTACTATTACTGTGCGTTTGCTACTATCACTACCATTATCATCATCATCATCATCATCATTACTATCATAAAAACTACTACTACTACTACTACTACTACTACTACCACTACTACTACCACTACTACTACTACTGCTGCTGCTGCTGCTGCTGCTGCTACTGCTACTACTACTACTACTACTACTACTACTAATACCACTACTTCCTAATAAC
>JAULBR010095846.1:0-11757 GCA_032355825.1 Melanodrymia aurantiaca
CTTTCTTTGGCACAGGTTTTTTATGCTTTTTCGGCGGGTTCGATGGCGGACTCACATCGATTTCTAAATAATTCAACTGGGGGTCGACCTGTTCGGCTGGCATGTTTAGAGAAGTTGGCACTTGTGGTGACGGGACTGTGGGCGACATTTCGCGGCTCCGCGATAACGACCTCTCTGCATCGCTGTCTCCAGACTCCTGGAGACGATGAACTCCTATATTTAAATATCCGTGATGAGCAGAAATGAGATTGGTTTCAGGACTAGTTTCCCGCGAGTAGGATTGCGCACGGACTATTTCCATGTCTCGAATCTGTTGAGCACTGGGCAGTAATACACTGATGATGTTTTTGGCCGACACGTTGGATGAGGTGCACGACGTCTCGCTGTCGAAGCTGAACACAGTGGCGGTGGATGGCGAATACGGAGTGCGGGGACTAGACGCCTCGCTCTCGCTGACGGCCAGACGGCGGTCGATCATCTGGTAATCCTTGCCCGACCGGGGACGGAGAATCGTCGAGGCGGGGCTACTACGAATGCTATGAGTGTCACTGTCACGGGACGATATCGAAATGCAGTCACCGCCGTCGCTGAATTCGTTCAGGTCGTCGACGGAAACCACCAGAGAGCTGCACTGCAGCGGCAAGGTGGAGGAACAGTCGACTTCATCGTTGTCGTCGTCATCCACGTCATCGCTGCCAGACGCTTCTACAAAGACAACAAAAACTGTAATTCATTTTTATTATGAAATAATATTGCAGCTGTTAATATATTGTCTAAACTTATAAAAGAATGTAAATGGTCTATTTATTGCATTAATTAATTAATGAATCAATTATAATTAATTATATCTACATTAATTAATGTACCGTAGATATACATGTATTAATGTATAGAGATAAATGTAGTATAACTGCACTAACTTACATCTAGTTGTTGTAATGAATGGAAACATATTACCTAAAAGTGTGTCTAACGAATGCTCTAGAGTACATTGATTAATGAATCATTGAAGGAGTAATTTGGCACATTTTATACAAATATGCTCACTACTACCACCACATAGGTTAATCTTTTTAATACTTGATTCAAACTGCATGGCTCAAAATTAGTACATTTGTAAAATGTGTTACAAAATTTATATCCAAATTAATCTCGTTTTGATAGCTGTAAATTTTTATTAAACGTTTAAAATGAGTTAAAACCAAAAGAACACAATAACATGCTGTAGTATGTGAGTGTCATGCAGGCAGTAATCTCAAACACAAAGCGCTAATTTCAAAAATTGTCAATAACAAACATTTCTGACCATTAGAAATTAGCATAGTAAAAGTTGTAATAAAATATACCGGGTATGTCATGTTTTAATAACAGTCAATTCTGTCCATAACAAAAACATAAGTATGCAGACGACTCATTAACGGACAAATAGAATTAGCGCTTAAATGTCACGTAGGCTGAACACAATCTCAACAGCATGAACCTGAGTGATCAATACATAACTGTAACTAGCGAAGCAACAGAATTATATTAAGATAAAAAATTAAATATACAGGATAACGTTCATTTATGGCTAAAAGAAGAACTTTTTTCACAATGAAAGCTCTATTACTAACTTGGCAGCGAAAGCTCTATTACTAACTTGGCAGCGAAAGCTCTATTAATAATTATACAGTGAAAGTTTTATTAATAATTTTATGGGGAAAGCTCTGTTAATAATTATACAGTGAAAGCTCTATTAATAATTTTTCAGTGAAAGCTCTAATCTTGCAGTGAAAGTTTTATTAATAATAATTTTACAGTGAAAATTCTATTAACTATAATTATACAGAGAAAGTTCTAATAATAATAATAATTTTACAGTGAAAGCTCTTAAATTATACAGTGAAAGCTTTGTTAATAATTATACAATGAAAGCTCTATTAATAATTTTACAGTGAAAGCTTTATTAATAATTATACAATGAAAGCTCTATTGTCATGAGTGGTAATGTAAAATAAATATGACTATTTAATATAAATTATTTTACCAAGTAGAGCAATTGAAGATCAGAAATAAAAGATTATGCTTGAAAGATGGAACAAAATGTTCTTGCAGTTAAAGCTTTATTAATAATTAATTATACAGTGAAAGCTCTATTAATAACACAGTGTTTTATATGCTTTACAGTGTTTTATATACTTTACAGTGTTTTATATACTTCTTTGCATTTGGTAAATGAAAAATCTAATAACATAGAAATAATGCCCTCAATGTTTTTATATAATCATGGTTTGATAATTAATGACAAATAATCTCAAAAATGATTTACACATGATGTTAATAGTGAACCAATGAATGAATGAATGAATGAACAAATGAATGAATGAAGAATGAATGAGTGAACAAACAAAAGAACGAACGAACAAACAAACTCAATGTAACTTAATTCAAGTCTATCGAACAGAGAAAAAAAAGGGAGAAAGTTTACACTATAAATTAATAACTGAATATTCATGTTCCATGGTACTTGAAGTTACATAATTCTGCACATTGGTTCTATATTTGGACACTAAAACCCACGATAGACACCCTTTAATATGTTTAAAGTAATAACTGTTACCGTATCTTACAAAGTGTACAATTTGTTAATTAATAATCTCAATATAACAAATTCTACAGAATTCGTTTTGCGATTTTATTTGGGTACCGGTATATAGTTTTCTCCGATAATTATAGTAATTGATGATGTGTATTCATTACCATGTAACATTATTATTTTCAGTGATTTATTGAAGTTCTTCAATACAGTAATGGTTATTCATTACCATATTACATGAATATTAAGAGATTTATTGATAGGTTCTTTAATAAAGTATTGAGTAATGATGATAATGCATTAACAAACACAACAGTGGGAATGCATGCAACAACGAGAATGCGTTATGGTATAATTATATTAAGGAAGGTAGCGGTAAACGGACTACAGCATGCCATGGTGCTAAAGGTTTTGTAATTAAATACTCATCCTTTTAAAGACATCTGAAGAAATCACTTCATGTAGGATTGCTCACAAGAAAAAAACCCACATCATTTCCCATACAATAAAAATATGACTCCTTCACTTCTATCCAGTTGTCTCCCCTTGATTTGTTGCCTTTATCAAGCAGCCATTTTGAACATGAATTTTATACAAACTATTTTAAGAGTTACAGAAGTCTAAAATTAGATGGCTACAAGTTCAGATTGTTTCTTCACTACATGTAACTATATTACCATATTCATATTAAAGAATTATATTACATCCCATTGTAACAGCAGTTATGAACCAGTTGCTACTTCCAGAAAGTAATCGGTACTAAAGTATACCATAAACTTTACACACTTAAAAACACAACAGTTACAAAGAACAAAATCGTGTACAACAAAAGCTCCATTTTTAACCATAATATACCTACAAAAAAACTAAAAAATAATGAATAAATTATACCTACATGTACATAAGCTAAAAAATAATCATTCTTGTTCTTCAGATGTCTTAGAAAGGTTAAAAAAACAACAAACACAGTCAAACAGCGGAGGGATTCCTAACAATGATTCACTAACACGACCAACAGGAAACAGTGCCTCTGTTATGCAGCACATCATGCCACATGCTCAACAAACCTGGTGCAGTGCTAAGTGGAAGCCAGATTTTCTCATTATCATCCTCCGCGGCATCAGTGCTGATTCTCAGTGTTGTGTCTGTCTTTACGTCCTCAACACTTGGACTAACAATTACATCATTATCACCCATTCGTACTTTACTTCTCAGCTCTTTCATCTCCACGTAAATCGATTCTGTGTCAGCACAGTCCGGAAAAGCTGGACAGTGCTCTTCCACTGGAGACAGAACGGCAGAGTTTTTTCTTTTCGCTGGTATGAACGGTGGCAACGATGTCACATGTTTCGCTATTTCAGAAGCCTGCTGAGCAGGGGATGGAACTTTCTGTAACAAAATGCTGGCCTTGCTTTCAAATTTGCTGTCTGAAATTTTACTCAAGTTTGTAGAAAAACCATTTTTCAGTAGATCTATCAACTTTTCATCGTCAGTTTTGGATAATTGTGTGTAGTCAATAGGATTGTACACGAAGTCCTGGCTAACATGCAGGACTGTAAGGACTTTGATTTCCCTTCTACTGTCGTCATTCTTTAACAGAGGCTGAATGTCGCTGTCCTTGTAGTCGTCACCACAGAAGCTATCATTAGTGCTTCTCTCAGAGTCTTCCGAAAGCCTCGACGAATCAGCAGAAGTCTGTCGATATGGAAACACGTTAGACCGGTCATCGTCTCTCAACTGTTTCTCTGAAATATAGAGCTCTACGTCTTCCCTACTGCTCTCCGATGACGTCTTACACTCTACAATTGACTCTTGATAGCTGAGGCGGTTCGGAAAGCTTGATGATCTTCGTCTGGCAACTTTGAGGAGTGGACTACACTGAACCTTCTCAACTTTTACTTCTTCTCCTTGCTCTGACTGACTACGCTCCAAAGTGCTTGAACGCACCAATCCACTGATGAGGTTTTCTTGGCTTTGCGATGCTGCCTTCTGGTCTCGGGAATTCCTTCGTTTGAATCTCGCTAGAAACCCACCACTCTCCTTTGGTTGTTCTTGAGTTTGCAGATCTATTTGAGAGGTTGACACGACTGCGTAGTTTTCCACCTTAGGCTTTTGATACGTTATCAGCTGTGGGAAAGGGATAGCTGATTTTGGTGCGTCTCCAGATGGATCGATAGTGTTGGAGGAAGATCCATCTCCAGCCGGAGTTGTGCTTACATAGTTTTGTAAGGTCTGTAGGTTCTGCAGGACTGAACTGCGTTTAGTAGCCAGTCCAGTCATCTCCATGTAGTTACTCTCCGGTCGGGTTTGGCGATACTGAACTTGAAGTTCACTTTTCTTTGGGGGTAATGCAGGAGCAGGACTTGTTGTCCGATCCCGAGTTGAAACTGCAAATTGATTCTCCATCACCAAACCCCCGGACGAATAAGATTTAGAATACCTGGGATGTTCTCTGTTGGACCCAGGCTCTGAAGCCATATGAAAATACGAAGAATCTTTGACTGTATTATCCGTTCGATCAGCTACTGCGTGTCCGTATGGAGCGGAAGACAGATTTGACTTCTTTGGCTCGTCCATGAATTCGCCCATCATGAGATAACAATCCTGTGCTGTATATCCCGAACTAGGTTTTGGCTGGATGAATACGCCAGGAGCATTATCATACCCATGGATCCGTCCTGTTGATCCAACAGACCGGCTTCGATCTCGAGATGGAGGTAGAGGCGGAGGCAATCCAAAACTCGTGCCGGTCTCACGGGCCATCGACACCAAACCCAGATTGATCTTTTTTCGCAGCAATGCTTGGCCTTTTGGAGGCAGCTCTGGAGGCGGGGTATCTGACTTCTTTCTGATCTCATTAGCATAGATTGGTTCTCGTATTAACACAGTACTATTGACGGCGATGTGTGATTCACTGGAAGATCGCATTCCAAGTTTCTCTTTGGATGTTGTTGATGATGCAGAATTCAGTGTTTTCTCAACAGCACTGCTGTAAGAAACGTTATTCAGACTGCTGCAATTAACAGCACCAGCAACAGAAAGTTTCTCTTTGTTCCCATTTACAAGCTTTTCTTTGCTCACAGCCAAGAGACTTTCTTTGCTTCCAGGCATGTGAACATGACTGTTGCTTCCATCGCCATTTTGATCAAATTTTGCAAGATTGATATATGGCAAAGGAACTAATAATTTTGAATGAAACGGAAGTTTGTCGAGCTGCAAGAGAAGATTGGGACTGTCCACATTAGGGTTTGTGATGATGCAGCTGCTTCTAGTGCAGTTTTCTGCAGACACAGACACCCCGACTTGTTTACAGAATTGTGTATCACCGGCGTAATCTTTCCTCACTTTGGTTGGAAGACTCGAGGCTTTAACATTCTTGTCTTTTACTTTTTTCTGTTCATGCAGACTGTCGGGCTTAATACGTTCATCATTCTTACACACTTGCAATATTTCATCCAGTAAAGTTATCTCCCTTTGAAGTGAACTCTCCTCATTCTTAAGAGTCTGCAGTGCCTCCTGCCGCTTACAACGATCCACCGCTGAGCGAAACTCATCCTCGATAACGGAAAGCTGAAAAGTTCCTTGCTGACCAACCACAGTGTAATTGCTATGGTTACCAGAATTGCTGCACTGACTACCGTCCTTCTTGTTTGAATCACAGAATCCTGTATTAAGAACTGCACCACTGTGTTCTGGTCGGAACAAAGACGACACGTATCCATGGATGCACACATTCTGCTGCTTTTCGATTCTTTGAGAACAACACATGGGGCATTTCTTGGGGTTTTGCAAGTTCTGCATACTGTGGGCTGACGAAGGTGGGCTCGTGCTACAATCAACTGAACGCACGCGGTTTGGTGGGATATCATAGAGCGACATCAACCGCTGCCGTTCTCGGTTTTCTACGCTCATCATTTTGAGTTTCTCCGTCAAGCCTGCCATTCGGCGATAGTCTATGACACTGATTGAATGTCGCTTGTTCCATGTCCACGAGTCTTGAGTACGGCCCAGGCTGTATCGTCCAATCATAGACTGCGTGTTTCCAAGGAGTTCACTTGAACAGAATGCTGTACCAATGGAATCAAGTGTATCCGTGAAGTGAGAGCCTATAGGGGAATATAGAAAAGCTCCCATAAAACCTTTAATCAAGCACAGTAAACATGGACAACACATTTTCAAAATGGGAAAGTTCCACAACCCATACATGTATACCCATTACCCACACAATCAACCACCACAATGTATTTAGTCTATTTGTAAAAACACATCAGAGCATGATTTGGCTGAGTAAATGATTTTGCTCACTCAGGAATGGAAATTATATTGAAACATATTTTATTGCTTTGAAAAAACAAATGGATTAGGCACAAGTTTTTCAACTTACTAGGCCCTTCTCCATAATACATTATATCTCAGTGAAATTTTGCAACTTGTAATAAATAACTACATAAATTTTATTCAGCTATTTGTTAAAATGGTTTATTTATTTATTTTTATTTAAACACTGAATGTTGCGCTTTCAATAACAAAAGTTCCTTTACTAATGCAAAAAATAAATACCTACATGTACATAAAATGTATGTACAGATTTTGTCATCATACATACCCGGTACATGAATGTTTCTGAACAAAGCTTTACAAAGTTCATAATACAGGCCTACACAAATTGCAGAAAAAATCTTTTGCAGGGTTTTATTTCTGAAATTTGACTTAACGCCCATGGCTTTGACTTGGAAATTTTAGCGTTGTTTGACTAAAAATTGGGAATTTTTATTTTCATTGTTAGAATTTAAAAAATAGTTTATTCCAAAATTGGGGGAAAAAATGACACAGCCTTTGGGGAATGGTGGGGAATGGTGCCGATTATCGGAGTCTAGCAACATAGGTGATAAAACCCAGTTTTTGTTCCTGTAAATGTTTGCGATGTAAAAAGTAAAACTGAAAGTACACCTACCCATTAAGCCTTGCAGAGCACTTACTCTCGGTTGGAGTCGGTACTTGGATTAAAAATCCCATAAGCCATGAATGGGATTCGAACCCAGTACCTACCAGCCTGAAGCCAGAAGTATTAAACTCCACACCACGCAGGCATCAAGGTTAACTTATATATCCCCTTGCAATCTGTAACTACATGTAGTACTAATTGGAGATCATAAAGTGATATTAAAACCTCATCATGTTTATTGTATACATTTACTAGTGTTTGCGAACTTCTACAGTTCACAAGTAACATATTAATGCACGTAAATCACAGGCATCTGGATCTAAAACGAACGGACATCTAAAGAACTTGTAAGTGTTGTGACAATTTGATTCTTGTTAATTAACATGGTTTTGCTCAGAAAGTTTAAAACAATAGTCGCTACATGAATATATTATATATACATGTAGGTTCAAAACTATAACAATTTCTATGTGAATAGTGCCAAAGAATGAATGAATCAATGAATAAATGCATGAACAAATGGGAAAATGAATGAATGATTGAACGAACGAACGATTACATCAATGAATGAATGAACAAATGAATCAATGATTACATGAATAGATGCATGAATGAATGAATGTAATGCACGTCAACTCAAACAAAATTAAATTATTTACTGACGGCCAAACACTAATAAATCAGTCACCAACTTCATGTATTGTCAATAAATAAAAGAAGAAATGTATGAGTGAGTGAGTGACAAAACGCTTTTCTAATTATCAGTTTTGCAGACGTCAGGACATGAGAATTAGCCAAAGAATTGATGACCTTTAACGACATTGTATCTCAAATAGCCAATCAAATTGTATATATTTTGTAATAATTATAATTTCAATGACTAAAAAAAAACCATAAAAGGGTTGTATTCCACTAACAATAAAACAATAAAAAATATATATATACATGTACATGTATAGTCAAGGATGAAAAGTATTTTTTTCTTCTGAAATTACAGACAAAAAACTCAATAATTTATCGTATTGAAAACTACATTGTAAATGAGTGTTTACAAGAAGTTGCATAATATTTCCAATTTTATTTCACAAATTAAAAATAAATAAATAGGGAAAACAATTATTTTCCAAAAGATGATTCTATGATCAGAAGATTAAAAAAAAAAAAAAATTCATGTTTATTGAGAATTTTGAAACGGTAGAAGACACAAACTGCAAACGAAACATCAAGGGATTAATTTGAAGTGTGCATAATTGCGCAGCAGCATAAGCAGTGAAGCCGCGTGAGAAAAGCAAATTAGTTCGCTGCCACCAAGCTAAACCCAAAGCAAAATAATAATAATAATAAAAATTATAAAAATATTAAAAAACCAAAAAGACACACCAAGATAAATATATCAAAGCAAAACCAATAATAATTGTTAAAAACTAATGTAAGAAATAAACACAGGACTCGCTGGTTTGTGCAATTATCAAAATGAAACATGTTTCATTAGTATCGGTGAAGAGTGTTTGGGGGTGCCACTGGTCACTTGGCTCAGTTATTAAAACAGACCTGCACAAATTCAAAATTAATATAATCTATTTCGGTTTACATTAACCGGTTTTCTACAATTAAAATTAAAATAATTTTCCCGTTTTTGTTTGGGTATTTTTTCCATAAAAATAAAAAATAGATTATGCCAAAATAATTTGCATAATGGATGCCCGAACGAAATGATTGTTGGATGCAATTTGTTCAGGCTTGTAAAGGGAGATTGCATCATACAGAAGCCGCTAATAGATCCCTAACTGCATAGTTGGCAAAAATAACGTTTCGACAAGTACAGTATGTTGGTTTTAAGGGATGTCTCAAAATGTCGACTTGTTTCAGTACGTTCAAAAAATAATATATGTGTTTCCGGTTTCCCGAGCCAAATCTACACATTTGACATTTATAATTCTATTTTTATCTCAGGGAAAACCCGTCATTTATAATCAGTTTCCCCAGTGATGACACTTTATATATTAAAATCCTCCGTAATACATGAATGACTTAAGTTTGTAGTTTTACAGCCCAAGTCTTAACATCAACAGTTCCAATTATACATTGTTTTATATGAAAGGAAAGGTAAGAGGGGGGTCGACCTTACATGGACGCATTCCATTTAGCGAGACATTTCAGCATTTTGAGACAGCCCCTATGTATAATTGTTTTAACTTTGTTAATAGAACGTCAGACATGGTGAACATTAATTTTATTGCTAGTCACTAAACAAAATGTTACAACAATAAATAATAATGGGGAAACTTACTTCGTTTATTTGCAGCTCTTTGGCAGGTAGGAGATTTTCCAATGCTAGCGGAATGAACAATCTTTGAAATGTCATCAGCATGGTTTGACATTAGGACATGAAAGCCCACACCTTTCAAAAGAATCAAACATTTCTGATTAACATTTTTTTTTTTTTTTTACCTTAATGCATTTTGTCCCAAGACCGATATACATGTAAGTGGTGTAAAAAAACTAAACTACATGTAGTCAAAATGTTCAAACAATCAACATACATATTTGTGCATGATACTCGTAAGAAAGTATGATGAAGCTCAGTGCAAGAGCATCTGCTTGGGGAGTGAGAGATCAAAGGATCAATCCCACTCAGTGAACTCATTGAGTGATCCACGACTGGTACATCAAAGGTTATGGTATGTGCTACTCCCGTTTGAGGAAAGTGTACATAAATAAAGAGATCCCTTCTTGAAAAACATTAACAAAAGCATATGTGGCATCAGTCAGTTTCTTCTGAGACCATGTGTTGACATACAAGTAACCACGTGTTTGACATCCAGTAGCCATTGATTATTAATCAATGCGCTCCAGTGGTGTTGTTAAACAAATAAACTTTATATTTATCTTGACATTAGTAAGATAAAATATGCAACCATGTAATACAAAGGAACTATTTATAGAATATCGCTTCCACATGTAAAAGAATTGTACACATGGCATTTTTTAATTGGGCCTGCGACATGCTCCAGTCATTTAAAAAAAAAAGAGCGTTAAAATTGTTTTAAAATTTAAAAAAATAAACCCATGGATATGCACCAGTTTCACCTTCATGTGTAAACCAATTTATTTTTATATATTTATACCAGATGAAAAAGAACACAGTTATAGTTATCTATTATTGTCTTAATAACAGATGGTTCACAATCCTGACAGATTCCTGATAAAAACATTCTTTTATCTTATATGATTGTTTCAAGTATTTTATTCAAACATCCCTAACATTTGGTGAGCAGTATACACATGTGGCATAATAAAATGGAGAAAAAATACATTTTTAAAAAACCTCCAAACTAGACATGATATTAACTGGAATGTCAGCTAGATAATATCATCAGGTGAAAGCTATTTTCCAAACAGATATAGTATATTATTATATTGATCATTATCTACAGCCTGGCAGGAGAATGTTCAAAGGTCATGCCATTTCCTGAAACACACATAAAAGAGAAGCAACCGGAAACAAAGTGTTTCACCTAATATTAAAACAGATAACTCACGGAAATGGATTCCGACACGGTTAAAAAAAAAATATTCTGTAATTTATTAATAACCAATTAGTTCACCAAAATACAAACATTTTATAATTAAATACTTAGTTGTCAAAAAATGTTAACGTACCGGTACTGGACTAAAAAAATGTAATATGCACAAAACTTCATTTATTAAATTATAATTAAATTTCTATACTAATAATTTCATTGATCTAGCCGCATCACAACACAATTTTGTAAAATTTTGCATTATACTTTAAAGATAAAGTTTGTTTAACGACATCACTGGAACACATTGACTATTAATCAGTGGTTATTGGATATTGATCACAGAGCAAACCCGCTGCCATCACATAGACTACTATTCTTCGAATAACAGCAAGCGATCTTTTCTGTGCACTTTGTCATATATTATTTATGTTAGAGATGTTCTTGTGAAAGCTACGTGTACATGTACATATCCTTGCCACACTTAGATCCACCTTCTATCTAACAGCCCATATTATAACAGACTGCCATGTTGACATGAACAACTCATACTGATGTATAAACTATATTGTTTGTGTTAAGAGATGTTCTTGTGATGTGTATGTGTACGTATCTTTGCCACACTTGGATCCACCCTCTATCTAACAGCCCATATTATAACAGACTGCCATGTTGACATGAACAACTCATACTGATGTATAAACTATATTGTT
>JAULBR010095856.1:0-11755 GCA_032355825.1 Melanodrymia aurantiaca
CATTCATTCATTCATTCATTCATTCATTCATTCATTCATTCATTCATTCATTCATTCATTCATTCATTCATTCACTCTCAGAATACTTTACGGGTTTTCAAGACAAAACAAAAAAGCAGTATTTTAATAAAATCAATCTTTTTATTACAAACTTAAAAATATGAAACAGTATAAACATTACGAATTAAAGAGCTTCAATCTCTCTGAAAGGAATAAGATGGAGTCGAAGGTAGTCACTGTTTGCGACTTGCTCTTACGACTCCAGAACTTGTTACTTCCGTCTGTTTTTGGCACGACCACAAGTCCAGTATAATCTAATCTAGTATAGTCCAGTAAAGTCCAGTCAAATAATTATATCTACACGTAAACTCCAGGTAGTGTTCTTTAACCAATCGCCATTCTTTTTTACATCGTGTATTTTTTAATATTAAATTTGCGTTAGTCAGAAATGCGTAAGAGAATTGCGTAGTTTTAATCACATTATCGTTTAATTAAATTTTTGTAAAAAATGCGCGTTAAAATGGCGCTTGGTTGATCAGTATTCGTGAACACTATGTACCTGCGTAGCACAGAACTACACTCAGTGTATCACGGAACTACACTGGATGGCGGAATGATTTTATCTAACACGTGACACCAACAAAAATTTAATTTAATTTTTCAAGAAAAAACACAGGTACGTAAATTACCTAAGGTAATGTACACTTTAATAATCTAGTTAATCTACCAGGGATTTGGAATGTAAAATAATTGTTGTTTTTTTAACTGGATAAACAAACACATAAATGCACATGCGCCAATATTAGAACATTAGTAAGATATTGGCGCACATACAACGCTTATGGGCTTGATCTTCAGCCTGTCACCAGTGTACATAGTTGGCGGTCTTTTCAGTTTATTCATCGTCATCGAGTGGGTTTTGTCAATAACTTTATTTTGGATCAACATAGTTCGAAAAGGATCACAGATTTGAAAACAGGAAAAATGTACGTTTTTCTGTGATATTAAGTAAAAGGCAAAAAATAGATATAATATTTTACCCTTATTTTCTTAATTCTTGAAAAAAAAAATGCATTTTTTTTGGTTTAATATTATATAAAATTAATATTAAAGAAAAAAACTTTCTTATTTCTTGAAAAAATGCAGTTTATTTTCTTTTATATTAAATTTTTTTTGCAGTTTTTTTTTCAAATCTGATCATCTTTTCTTCCCAAGTTGAAGGAAAGTTAAGTGATTGACACAAACCATACACGGAACTGGCGGGAATGAACGGAGTATAGTTCATCGTCTTATTGTCTCCTCACACTAAGTATGTATGTCGTCACGAACAAGTTCCGTGCCAGCAATATATCGTATTGCACATTTAAAAGGTAGAAAAATCAATCATAATTGTGTAACAAGCAAGATTTCAGTACAAATAAACTCTGTAAATCTATAACCACACTTGTTTTGTGCGTGTAAATATAGACACATAATATATGTAAACAGCTAACTTACGAAATTATAGTCATTACAAAAAGTAAGCATCTTTTTTAAATATTTCACAACAAATACAAAAGATATAAGACCTTTGTACCCGAATTGAATTTCAATAGAAGAATACGAATATATATATTATACATAATAATTATATACTCTTTCAATATCACTGTACAACGTGGGGGTATCAACCACTTTGACAATATAATTATGACGTCAGAAATACACAAAGTAGCAGACGATAAGCATGCGAATAGCGCACTCGTCAAGGAATGCAATGTATGTTCCACTCAATTGTGACGTCATATGCATGCACCCACGAACCAACAATTTCTCAATGTATTAATTAATATTATAAACTCTTCATAATACCTAATTATTTTGTGTATTTCTGACGGCTTATAAAATTCCAATATTATATCATATTTGACAAAGACTAGTCCGTACTCACATATCCTTTTGGGTACTTTCTTTTAATACATAATAGGTCATTTCAACTTTCATGCAAAAATATAGACAATCAACATATTTCTTTGGGTATATATATAATAAAATGATATTTTTCACAGAATCCACCTGTGATGTCACATATGAAAAAAGAAAAACGAGTTATGATTACCGAACGTCCAATATCACTAAGGTGACCACCAGAAATCTGATTCAAATCACTCGTCGTCGGGTACCATGATCAGTCACGTGACAGATAGCTTCAACCCAGTCACGTGATACACAAAATAATAATAATAATCATAATAATAATAATAATAATAATACATATAATAATAATAATATTATTAATAATAATAATGATAATAATAATAATAGTAATAACCAGTCACGTGATACACAAAGATGGAAAGCTGCCTTCTAGTTGGCTACCAGAAGATGATGAAGCTGACTGGGATATGAGACAGGATTGATGTTCAGGCCGTCCATGAAAGACGTATGTCCGTCTGGCGAAAGCGAGTTGACGGGTGAGCTCGTGGAAAATGGGTCGTTGAAGCTCTGACTGAAGCTACCAGGCGACAGATGCGATGGCGACGCGTGGTGGTAGAGGTCGCCCATGTATGCGGCGGCCGTCTGCTGTTGGAAGGGGTTGTGCTGATTCTGCTGCGCTTGCAAGATGATGCGCTGTTGCTGGTCGACCATGAACTCTATTCTCTGATCTCTCGGCGACAGAGACTGCGGCCGCTGGGGCGACACGCTGGCTAACGCGGTCTGCATGGGAGCCGCCGTGGAGCGCTGACGGAAGAAATTGCCAAACTCCGTTGGCGAAAGACGCGTTGGACGTTTGGCCTGTGTCTTCAGCTTTGTCGAACCAAATTTTGTCTGTGCAAACGTGGCAGCTGTGAACTTTGGCATCCCTTCCTTGTTCTGGAAGATGGCAGGGGCCGGGCTTGCCGAGCTTGCGGAGCTAAACAACGCCGTAGAGGGTGATGTGGATGTACTCCAGGCCCCGGATGAGTTGGATGAGGATGGCGAGAGGCTGAGATTGTTCAGTGATGACGAGAGAGAGTCAATGGGTTGGAAACACTGTGCTTCTGGGTTGAATCCGCGACTGACGGCCTGAACCTCGCGATCAACTGGTGTCTCCGGTTCCTCCTCTTTGCGATCGCTGTACAGGATCCTGATGGGCCCCTTCTCGCCGATTCTGTACGACACTTCTGATGGATCGATCCAGAGGGTGAGTTCTGCTGGAAGATAACCCTTGACCTCTTCAATGTCAAGGCCTGCATTGAAGGCAGCTGTGATGATGACTGGGTCCATTTTCTCGCCGTTCACGCGAATACAGCGGAATGCTGAGCCTTTGAAGGGTTTGTCTGGGTACCAATGACCTTCGAACTTTTTCTGCAGACCAGTCTTCAGTTCTTGACCAAACATATCGACCCTCCTTCGAGGAAGTTTGTTGTAAAGATAGGAGATCACAAAGTTGAAAGCAACCGATACCTCAACATTCATTGTCAATGTTTTTTGTTTTTTTAAAGATGGAATATGTGCAATATCTAGCACCACGTTATCGTCGTTTTCAAATACTGTCAGGTTTAGGTCAGGTAGAGCTTGAGGTTTAGTAATTCTTTATATGCACAGCCTGAAAAATATAAAATAATAGGAATATTAAATTTTCAGAATTTTTTTTTTCAATGGTATGACGTACATATAAGCACGCTTCACACATATTATCTAAACAAAACAACCATTAACATAGAGGTGGTTGGGAAAGATGGGCGCATTCTGCATCACCGATTGGCACCCGTCGTAAGCACAGCCATTTATTTTATCTAACGCATTTTTTTTTTAATCAAAGACGAAAACACGCGAAACAGGTTAAAGTATAGGGCATAGCATCAGACATCATTTTCGTAAGTATGAAAAACCACTAAAAATAGCACACTTTTCTCTTTATAACACATTGTCTACGGATCATTATGATTTGTTTTCATTTGTCAGTTGGCTGTGTATAAAATGGAATCGACCTAAAAACAAAACAAAAACATCCTGTGTAAGGATTGTGGTGTGTTGAAGATGTCATTTGTAACCGTGACACACTTTAGCGCTATAAAACGTTCGTTTATGTGATACCGGTAGTTTACTATAGTTGATGTGCTATGACGTATATAGGTGACAGTGTTTACGACTCGCATTAAACTATAAACGTAAACACGCGATAACATAGGCCAACAACAACCTGTTCTGAACTTCATTACGGACAATAAATCCTCTTTTTTTTTTATAAAACAATTTAAAAAAACAGCTATGGTTTAGCAAGCCTTCCAGGAAGTGCAAGTTAGGACAAAAACCCTCGTTCTTATATTCTCAAAATTTATTATTATTTTTTTTTTTTTCAAAGAAATTTATTGCTCCTAAAAATTAGACAGTGAACAGGTTGGGGAGCCATGTTCACTGCCTCACATAGTAAATTAGTAAAACTACGAATGTTTCTACTGTAAACCACCCTACATTATAATCTAATAACACTCAACGTTTCGTTAACTAATTGTCAACATCATCAGGAGAGAAACCAAACTGAGGTGCAGATAAAATAACATGGTAATATAAAAGAAAGATAGCTTACAAAGTGATCAAAAAGTTCAGAGTGGGGAGTAAATAGTATATAGTATATACATGTAGAATATAAATTATATAGTATATAGTATATGGTATATAGTATATAGTATGCCTATATGAATTTCTAATACTAGTAATGAACAAGGTTTATAGTTTTTCTTTTTTTCATTTCTTAATGTTAATTTTAATAATTAAAATTGTCTATTTTCAGAAAATATGTTACAAAAAGAATTAGGTGCTGCTGGCGTACTGTAGATATATATATAATTATATACACAATATAAATAGCATCAAGATGACAATTATGAACAGACTACTATTTAGTATTATAATTATATAAAATTATTTTGGATTACGAATAATTATATTGATAAATGATTTATATTTTGTGATGTGTTGTGTTATGCCAGTATCTCATAGTGAACATACATACATGTAACACATGATAATTATGGATTGTTCGAAACCTGAATCGTTTTAATGGAAGCCTCTCCCCAACCTCCACAAATTACTATTCTCCCCAACCCTCACAAAATTAATTACGATACCGACATGCTGTTTATATCCCTGATTTAACTAAACATTTTAGATTATAGTCAATTAGTTATAACTTATTTACGTTCTTATATCCAATTAAGGTTCAAGCACGTCTGTCATGGTCACACAGTCCAGGGATGATAGAGGAAACCCGCTATTCCAAATTGATAAATAGCAAGGGATCTTTTATTATGCACTTTTACAGACAGGGTTTTAGATTGTATTAAAATTACAACTCTACATACATACCTGACGGAAATCCATAACAAGAATATAGTCTGTTAATACAGCATAATTAGACACATAATTAGCAATACATTGTCACTATATAATCCCCAGCGCAACAAATTATCCAAAGATATTCATTCTTCAAATGTGGCATGTATAATTGTACCACATTTTGCAAACTTATTTCTACACCTAGCGAAAGCATTGACTATTTAAAATTTAAATGCCTCCTCAACATAACCTAATGTCATGTATGCCGGACTTGAACTAAATAAATATGACGTTCCAAGTACATAACAAGAAAAGAGAAGAAAATAATTTAAAATGAGGGGTTATAGGATACCTAATACTGATACTATTTTCTAATATTTTAACAAAACGTAGCGTACAAGCACCAAACGAAATAAAAAAAATATTGAAATTTAAAAAATATATATTTGTTTGCATTTAACACATATGTTAAGAATATAACGTTCCTTGTCGTTTTTAAACCTACCCTACTGTGGCAGCGAATGGACTCTTCCCAAGATCGTCTGCCATCGAAATCTGTAAACAATGTTCGATCTTGTGTTGACACTGCGCGGTTTCGTCGTTTCAGAAGATTTGCCGCCGTCAACAAACGGCGTGCTCAACACGTCTCATCTCCGTACCGAACCTAATTCCGTGACGACAAATTCCTGTCAACACCGACCAATATTTAATATCCACTGTTTATCGTTTGGTTCGACCTCCAGTGGTGTGTTGCAAGTACTTCACTAATGGAGCCTTTAATGGGATAAGCTATACGTACGCAAATTGCTGTACATATTTGAATAAGAGTTTATGATATGTTTACAAAACTACCCAATATATATTATGTATATAGGAGTGGCTGCTTTATCAGTGGTCTCCGTGGTGTAGTGGTTAACGCTGCGTGCTTCAGGCTGGTAGGTACTGGGTTCGAATACCATTCGTGGAATATGGGATTTTTAATCCACGTACCGACTCCAAAGTGAATGCTCTGCAAAGAGCAATGGGTAAGTGTACTTCCACTTATACCGACCAGTGTCCAAAACTGGTTCAACAAAGGCTGTGGTATGTACAGTCCTGTCTGTGGGAAAGTGCATATAAAAGATCCGTTACTTCTTATCAATTCGGAGTAGCGGGTTTCCCATATCACACTAACACTAACTTCTGTCATGGAGAGGCAGTTGAGGCAGCTGGACCATGACAGATGTGTTTGAACTTTAATTGGATGTAATCACGTGAAATAGTTGTAACTAACTAACTAACTATATCTGGCGAAGTCGGAGGTTATGCCCATGACAGGTGTGCTTGAACAGTTAAGTTTGCTGATGGAAGCACACCAAAAATGACCCAACCCAACCCAACCCAACTTTTACGCCGGTGTAATAGGAATAGAAGTCCGTAGGAATACAGGTCCGATACAATGTAAAATGCTATAGGACCTGCATACCTATAGCCGTAACCTAGGAATCCTAGTTCAAACCAGATTTTTATGAAACACATAGTTGTATTGCACTTTTCTTACATTAACTCTAGGACTTGTAGTTTTATGAATTAGACTATTTGTTTCATTCCGTAAAGATTTATTTTATTATTTAATTTATTTTGTTATGATATAACCGGACTTGCATTACGGTAGGACTTGCGTTCCGTTTACACCGGTTTATGCATCTACACGTTGTAAAATGCGGCGGAGCTAAAATGTAGATCTAATACCGGTAAAGTTGGTCTGTTTAAGGACACGACTGAAGCAAATTGATGAATAATCAGCGACTATTGGATGTCAAATGTCGCAAAATGTAGTTGGGTGGGGGAGGGGCAGCCACTGGCCCCGCTTAGATCCGCCACTGGTGTGTATAATAATTTAGTATTAAAACAATACAATATGGCCTCCGTGGTGCAGTGGTTAACGCCACGGACTACAGGCTGGTAGGAACAGTGTTCGAATCCCACGGGTGGATCTCACCTTCCGACTCCAACCCAGTGTGAGTGCTCCGCCAGGCTCATTGGGTAGGTGTAATACCACTTATAACGACCAGTGTCCACAACTGGTTTAACAGAGGCCGTGGTATGTGCTAACCTGTCTGTGGGAAAGTGCATATGAAAGATCCCTTGCTACTTATCAATTTAAAGAACGGGTTTCCTCTCTCATACTAACACTAACATCTGTCCTGGAGAGGCAGTCGAGGCAGCTGGACTGCGTGACCATGACAGACGTGCTTGAACCTTAATTGGATATAAGCACGTAACTAGGTTATAACTAACTAACTAACTAACTTATGAACCACGGCCAAAACATTGACGATACCAGCCTTGCGTTCAATAGCTCGGGCGTTCTGCTACTGAGACAAAACGTTTTGACACCGATATTTGCATCTACATTAAATGTGATGTGATAGTACACGATCGGTACCAGTCAATAGTTCCAGAGCGCTCGCACTATTGAACATTAAATGAATGTGATGTGATAGTACACGATCGTTACCAATCACATAGTTCTAGAGCGCTCGCGCTATTGACCGCAAGGCTGGTGTTCGCAAAAATATATGCGTATCCTGCTCCAACTGTGACATAACAATTGTAATCACGGGAATGGTGCTTGGGAGGGGTGCTTGTCGAACAGTGAGACCCTAGATCCGCCCTTACTGTAACTTCCAATTACACAGCGGAAAACTAAACTCAGCACAGGTCCATTTAATGTCTATAATTAAATACTGTTTACGTTTTGAGTACTTCAGCTTGCGAGGAAAGCGCGCTCGAAGCAAACAACACGATATACGTAGACGAGTACAGTATATAGTACACTACAGTACGGTAGAGTACAGCCTCGCAGCGACACGCTGCAGGGTATGTAGGTGGCTGTATACATGTATGGATTAACGCTACATTTTGCTCCACTTACCAACGAAACATATACAACTGAACGACATCTTGGAGGAAGATAGACAACACAAGCTGAACACCCACTAGTTTTCAGTTTTTTCACCGAACACTATTCCATTGAGCCGCCGCTTGTTGCAGTTGTATTGTTGAGCGGACGTTGAACTGTGTTAAACCTTTGCCGTGCATGTGTTGTTTTCATCAAAACACGAATCACACACCAACAAAATGGCGTGGATAATATCAACGGATTTCGTGTATGAAAACCTAATGACGTTGCTGCTGTGTGGGCTTTCTTGTGTCTTGTTGTGGCGGTGGAGTTGGCGACCGACTGGAATACCGCCGGGTCCGCGCTTCACCCTTCCCGTCATTGGTGATCTTCTCTCCTTGGGATCCAACCCACTACTGGCTTTTAGACAATTTAGACAAAAATATGGCGACATTTTTAGCCTGTATATGGGCAACCGTTTGGTGATTGTTATCAATGGGTTTGAAACGATGAAGGAAGTGTTCGTGAAGCATGGAGACTTGTTTTCAGACAGACCCAGTCTTCTGTTGATGGATCTTCTTGGAGGATTAGGAATTGTCGGTGGTTCTGGTGAGATGTGGAAAGAACGCAGGAAGTTCACATTGGCCACTCTCAAAGAATTTGGATTTGGACGGACGATCATGGAGGACAGAATACTGACAGAGGTTGAAGTATTTCTCAAATGTATTCACCAAGAAAACGGCCATGCTGTTGATATGAAGCGTACTATCCAAACGGCCATATCCAACATAATATGTGCCATAGTATTCGGAAAGCGATTCGAGTACGATGATGAATATTTTTTGAAATACCTACGATTGCTGGATCAGAATGTAGAATCGGCTGGTGGTGCAGCTGGTGTTAACTTCATCCCATTGCTGCAGTATATTCCAGGAGATCCATTCCACTTCCACAGAATTATTCAAAATCACCTCACTACTGACAAGGAGTTTTTTGAAGTTCTCATAAACCAGCACGAGGAGGCATACAATGAAGACGAGACCAGTGATTTTATTTACGCGTACCTCAAGGAGATGAAGGAATTAGAGAGAGCCGGGAAACCAAATAAGGCGCTCACAAAGGAAAATCTAGTGCGAATTGTAGGAGACTTTTTCATAGCGGGTACTGAAACTACAGCACAAACACTTCGCTGGGCTCTG
This sequence comes from Melanodrymia aurantiaca, assembly GCA_032355825.1. Lineage (NCBI taxonomy): Eukaryota > Metazoa > Mollusca > Gastropoda > Neomphalida > Peltospiridae > Melanodrymia > Melanodrymia aurantiaca. The sequence continues at coordinate 9,385 of JAULBR010095856.1, forward strand.
ATTTTCTTTCTAAGGCATCCAGAAATTCAAGAGAAATGTTTCGCCGAAATTAACAGTATTGTGGACTCTTCACGACTGCCAAGAATGTCGGACCGGCCTAACTTGCCTTATGTGGAAGCAACTGTGATGGAACTGCAGCGTCGGGCCAACATCATCCCATTGAGCGTGTGGCACGGCGTGTCCCAGGCTACCACCTTCAGGGGATTTAACTTCCCAAAGGACGTCATAGTTATTCCCAACATCGATTCAGTACTAATGGATGCCACAATTTGGAAAGATCCAGATAATTTCCGTCCAGAGCGGTTTTTAGATGACCAGGGCCACGTCATAAAGCCAGACGAATTTATTCCATTTTCCATTGGACGTAGAGTTTGTATTGGGGAAGTGTTGGCGAAAATGGAAATATTCTTGTTTGTGTCAGCAATGATTCAGAAGTTTCAATTTTTGACACCAGAGGGCGAGGAGCCACCGTCAGCAGAAGGTAAACTCGGTGTGACGTTTTATTCGGAGCCATTCAAAGTACGTGCCATTGTGAGACCATGAAGATGTCAGCAAAAAAACAAAATGGCGGTACTTACAACGCGGGCCACCGGTGGAGCAGGATATGTTCGTGTTTCGCGAACACCTCGTATCATTACTACTTTGGCAGTGATTCGTGAGTACATGCCATCTATACTTGGACTCTGCCTTGTGCATGCACAGATGCGGATTTGGCCATGTTAGTGTTTTGTCGTTCAGAATTGAAGACATTCGTTTTGTAATTTCTTCAAATGGTTGTTGAGTGCAAGTTGGTTTATTATCAATTATGTCTAAATATAGGAGAAATAAAAACAAATGTGTTTTTATTCCCACTATAGGGAAGTTATTTCACTGTGAAATTTGTGATGGATTTGTGTAACGTAGCATAATCGTTGATGTGATACACGTCGAGAGAGAATCTACTAGTAGATAGATCGCATGTTTGATGTCACACTCCAGGTTATGTTGCACTAAAGCAAGATCGAGTGTGTGTAAGATCGAAAATTAATATTTATGGACCTTCAATCGCCGAAACTGGCTGCAAACGTGTCTGCTCTGCTGCATCGGCACATAATAGATGTGACCTTAGAAGTATTCGAACTATTTGGTTGCGTTTTTGTGCCTTTAGTCTGACGACGTAAAACCGTCAATTTTACATAATTTAGTACCATTTTGAGATTTCTGCTGTTGTCTATACTCATATATACATGTAAATGTAATAAATGTATGCAGTTATGTATATAACCAAGTACAGTGTTTTCTCTTCTGTTATACACAAATCAATTTACCTATTATTCGCTTCACTCTGTCGTCACGTGATCACATTTTTCTGTTTTCTGAACGATTCTGTTTTCACATTTCTTCCGATCTCTGCGATGAAAAGCACTCTGGTTCACTCTGGAGAGTTGTTGTTTTACAGTGCATGATGGGCTATTCATTAGTTTGTAAACAGAGCAATCTTTGTAACGAAAATATCATGTGCGCAATTCAGTCCAGATGGAAAATAACTATGTAGATTCCAAACAATCCGTATTATAATTATAGATTCGTGTTGCTTTGTTGACTTCGTCTTGTAATTACTGTGAAATTTATTATTGTAGAACGTAATTTACCTGTAGAACGTGATTTACATGTAGTTATTTGTGTAATATAGTTATATCCACAGTTTACGAGGTGTATCGTTGAATATCCTACAGTTTTGGTCGTAGGATATTCACCGATACACCGAGTAGCTGTGGATATAACTAACTTATACGCCAACTTTCGGCCGAGTTATGAAAATATTTTTGTATTATTCGCCTCTGAAAAGTGTAGGTGTACCGGTGAATGCACCTACATTTTTAACAAAAGCAACCATGCCACGAGGCCGGAAGTTGGGTATAAATTGATGATACAATGCAGTACAAAGCCCGTTGCATTGAGCTCTGATGGGTATACGGTTAGAGTCGACCTTGCCTAGAAGACCCTTGAGGCCTTTCCCGTTCCAACTAGTGATCCACGACTGGTACTTCAAATGATGTGCTATATGCTATCCTGTCTGTTGGAAAGTGCATATACAAGATCCTTTGTTGTTACCTGAAAAAGAATAGCCCATGTGGTAACAGACGATTCGTTATAAGTCCATGTGTCCAAGATAATCTACGTACTCCAATGGTGTGGTTAAACAAACTGTATTACAGTATGTAATGTGTCCAAGATAATCTACGTTCTCTAATGGTGTGGTTAAACAAACTGTATTACAGTATGTAATGTGTCCAAGATAATCTACGTTCTCCAATGGTGTGGTTAAACAAACTGTATTACAGTATGTAATGTGTCCAAGATAATCTACGTTCTCCAATGGTGTGGTTAA
>JAULBR010095867.1:0-11755 GCA_032355825.1 Melanodrymia aurantiaca
GCTTGGGTCGAACTACCTGATGGGTCGAACAGTTTCTCGAGCACCGACGGTGTTCGAGCCAACGAGATTCAACTGTACAGTGAAACTCCTCTAAACCGAACACTCTTGGGACCGAGTAAAATGTTCAGTTTAGAGGATGTTTGGTTTACTGAGGTCTAAATACAGCACATAAGGCTGTTTGGGACTTTGAGATATGTTCGGTTTAGAGGGAATTCTGGTTTACCGATGGTCCGGTTTAGAGGGGTTTCACTGTACATGATATAAAAAATAATTATTGAAACTATTCATACAATACTTTATATATTATGATGCTAAAGTAATGAAAATTGACAAAATATATTGAAAGCATTGCAAAAGAAAATATAATATTTAAATCCAAATATAAAATATTTCTTTCCTCATTCTACTTGTGTATAACATTGTATAAATTTAGTTATCAATACACGTATGTCCATTCAATATTTGTAAAAGTTTTAACCACAGAAATGAAGTACTTCAATTATAACTAAATTAGCAAAACGGATATAACATGATAAAAGTGTTTGTGTTACCTAAAGATTCAAACGTAGTCTTGGCAACTTGTGACGGTCGCTTGTTGCTATGGTGACCAGCTAGGGCTGACACACTACCTTGCATCATGTCAGTAACAGTCTTGGCACGCAGCACGTTCAGAATGTCCATACGATGACGTAAAGCTTTAAGCCAATCAAAATTGGTGTCTGAGGGAAACTGATGCTGCAGTAGACCTGCAAGATCAAACTCAACTTAGGACAACAGTCAATTACTTTCACTATAAAGGATTTTATCATCTATTAGAAGCAGAGTGGGGTGTAGCTCAGCGGTAGAGTGTCCGCCTTCGGCTCGATGGGTCGAAGGATCGATCCTCCTTAGGGGACCCATTGGGTTATGTCCTGTTCTAACCAGTGATCCATGATGGGCCTATCAAAGGCCATGGTATGTGCTATTCTGTCTGTGGGAAAGTGCACATAAAACATTCCTTGCTGTTATTCGGTAAGAGTAACCTATTTGATGGCAGTGGGTTTCCTCTGTAACCAAGTGTCAATATAACCGTGCATTTGACATCCAATAACTGTTGATTAATAATCAATGTGTTCCACAGGTGTTATTAAACAAACAAACTTGATCTATTAGAGGCTTTTGCAGAAGATATCACTGGCCTTAAAATACGCAATGTGATCTCCATTTCCCACCTTACATCATCATTGTTTACACGTGATAGTAATAATAATAATATTCACCATCCAGTATATCCCTGTGGTGCACGCTCTGAGTCATCAGGCATGTCAACAAACATTGCAGTCTTTCTTTCATGTCGGCAGCAATAGTGGAACTTTTCGCTGTGTCCTTCAAAACATTCACGTACTGGTCCAGTTTAGCACTAATGCTGGATCTACAAAAGATGCAAATAAAAAAACAAATTTCATAAACTTTCTTTTTTATACATACACGACCTGGAATATAATATGGATTTTCCTAATATGCGATGCAACACACAAAGATACCAAAAACCTGACCACACTAAGAATGCGCATCCTTATATCTTTTTTGTGTCCAATAATGATCAATTATTGACCATTTTGAGGGCAATATTATGCTTTATGGGACTGAAGAAACTGATTGTTACTGAGGCCAGGACTCAGTCAATATCAGTTTCTTCGGGCCATAAAACATATTATTACATAATAAATATATATCTGTATTCTTATTGGTTGAAAATCAGTCACATGATCTTCAGTAAATTATGATATTTGGCTTGCCGGTTCGATGGAAAGTGATATTGACCAGCTTCCATTTTTTTTACTTGTGACGTTACGCCATAGAAATGCATGACGTCACTCAACGCAGTACTTTTAGCTCGTCGGTAATGTGAAAAATATAACAGTGTTGAAAATGACTCTTTGGAATTAATATTATGTAATACAACAATTATGGACAATCTTTGAGGGCAATATCATGTTTTATGGACACAAAAAAAGGTCGGCCTCAATCAATATCACTTTGTTGGGTCCATAAAACAAGATATTGCCTTCAAAAGATGGTCCATAATTGAAAACTATTGACTATAATCACATGCTGACAAAAAATGTATACGAAACAGAATCCCACCTGAATATTTTAAACTCGTTTGGATCGAGCTTCTCAAAGAGGCGATTGACCTGGCGTTCCCACATGATACTTTCTGCCACCAACACGCACTGCACTGGGAATCGCAGCAGCCAGTGACGATAGACCTGCTTGATTTCACTCGTTATCTCCTTCACCTTTTTGTTATCCTTGTCAATATCAGCCAACTCTTCCAAGATCTGAACTGGCTGCAGGGAACCTAGGAACAGTACATTTTGTCAAGACAAAACCAATACTGATGGAAAATATATTATTCCAAAATTTTTTAACATTTGAATTAAACATATATTTTATAATATAGACCAGTGCCACCATAAAAAAAAATTAAAACAAAATATATTTGAGTAACATTTCTTTTCTAAGTATACTTATCCTGGATCACAAGGTAAATTGCATGCTGACCTCTTAACAGCAAATCATCACAGCCTTAGCCCTCAATCTGAGTAGACCATTCTACATTGTAATCCAGGATATAGTATACAAATATAGAAACAAAATTGTCTCCCAATTTCAGACAAAAAGAAAATAGTTTGAGTTATTATTTATTGGTGATATTTTATTATTTACACATAGTCAAAAATCATACAGCATAAATCGACAAATTAAAAATTGAATTACTTACCTTCTTCCATCCTGGCCTGCACACATGCTTGCAAGATGCCAGTCATTGTGTTCTTCATGATCGAGTCCAGACTTTTCAGCCAACTTGTTGCCAAGGGATATGCCTCCAGCTTGGAAAACATCTGAACTTCTTCTCCCAGAGCTCCAACCATTGACACAGCTTGCAACTTGTCGGCTGCAACAAAAAAAAAAGTTTTAAAATGAATCACCAGTTTACGACGAAATATACACAAATGTTTCATTATTTCCAATATTGGATGAAACTATCCAGTAAACAAACCACAGTTGAACGCACAGTATCCAATATTTAATTTTTGTACTGAGATGTCTTTAGAGATTCATTGATTCCAGTAAACAAGATATTAACCCAAAACACATTTAGATATGCAAATAATAGCATGGTAAACATCAGACTTTTCTCTAAATCTGATCCATGTGGAATTGAAAAAATGAACATGCACTAATTTAGAACTGAAAACTGTAACATTCTCTGGAGAAATAAGAAATGTCTCTTGCCAATGAGAGAGTGAACCATGTGCTAATTAACCATCTTAATTACCATTGAGTGCAAAGTCGAGTGCCGAGTTCAACCCGACCAGATCGGACGGTAGCGAGAAGACTAAGTTGTGGATTCCTGGGAAGCACTTTCTGACGTACGGAACAAGAGCCTGTGGGTTACGTGACACACCCAACATGTCGACCAGTTCCTGGCTGCTCAGGAAGTACAAGCGTGGAAACTGGGTCCTTGATTTCTCAATTATTGACTCTAGGTCTTTTAGAATTCCCTCCTATAATAAAACAAAACATTCAATAGTTAATATTGTCACAGGTTTATGACAATTGTTTTCATCAAAGCCTTCTGAGATACTGTAGGAACTGTTCATTATATGCAGATTTAAAGCCATGTCCTTCTGGCTCAGGTGTTGTTTCGTCAGGGCTATATACCATGAATGGATCGATAAAAAGTTCTAAAAAGTTCTATGATCAACATTCAGAGGCTACATATAGGAGACGTTATATTAAGTAATTTATTTATTCTTGTATTATTGTATGTTAATATGTATCCATTATATGCTGTATATTCTGTGGTGAAATAATTAAAAGCATATATAAATAAATAAAAAATAAAAAATAAAAAACATTCAGAGGCTGTTTCACGATATCACGTTTCATTGACATAGATAACCGATGCAATACCTTACTTTGACCTGTTGTACGCTTTTTTTTATCATTTCAATGATGTCACTGATAGAGCAGGATATGCTATTGTTCACGAACACCTGGTATTATCACGGCTTTGGTAGTCATTTCAAAATTGCATAAATTTAAAGATGCAAATTTTACCCATAATTACATTACATTAACATTAAAGGAAGACATAATTATTAATAAATTACAAGCTCTTGGATTACAATTATCTGTGAATGAATTATACATTTAAAAGCAATCGGACACTTACTTGAAGTTGAATGAGTGAAAGGAAAATTGATCTGAGATTGTCGCCCTGTAGGAATCTGTATCCTTTCTCTCCTCGTCTCCTAGTCACCACAGACATAACTAATGGATCATTTGACACGACACGCATCCAGTCCTGCCAGAAACCAAGACCATTTAAACTATAGTTCTTTTTGCTTAATACAGTATTGATCAACAGGCAATGTTTGTATTTTCACTGCTACCATAACAAAATAATTAATGTAATCACAACATGAAATAAATAGAACTAAATTCAAGAACAAAAACAGTCAATAGAATCACAGCACCTTACATGTATTCACTTGAAACAAGTTTACAAACAACAGCTTACTGGTTATTACCATACATATTAAATAATAATGGCTTCAATTATATAGATGTAAATTGTAATAACATAAATTAACATATCAGTTATCATACCTTGAACTTATTGTGAACATTTTCAAATTTGAAGGCTTGACCATTGAGCTTGCGGTACAATTCTGGTCTCTCAAAGATTTTCAATAAGTACAGCCACTGTGATGAGACAGAAAAAGCATAAGTGAAAATGCATAAATAGAAGTAAAATAAGATAAATGTTTTGCTTAGGAATTAATTCTTTGTAGTTGAAGGACCCACAACCTACCTATGTTTATGTTGTATGATTCTGAACAATGAAGACATCATCAAAATAATTATATACATTAAAACAATTAAAAATAAAATGATTAAATCGTTTGCTGAGGAATATATTCTCTGAACATACATCAATTAATTGATGGAGTCATGACATAACTAAGCTCTATGCAAAATTATTTAAAACAAAATGACACTATCAAAAATAAGTTTACCTTCTTCTGGCAGAGGCACCAAAGGTCGACTATTTCCTCAATCTGCTCAAGAGCACTGCTGAGGGAGGCCACAGCATCTCCAATGTCTCCCAGGTAAGGTGATTGGGCTATGGATTGAACACTAATGTAACTGTCCTGTTGTGGAGAAAACAACACACATATGAACCCATTTGTAGAATACTTTACTGTTCAAGATGTACAACTTTCCACCCTCCCCTACCTAAAATAAAATGTGACAGTATTTTTCACCCTCACAAAGGTCGATAGGGAGCAGTCATCTATGACAACAGTAGTAATTTCCAACTATAACATCACCAAAAATACCACATCGAACACAAACACATCCAAATACAGACTACAATACCACATAGTGGTAGCCATAAGGAAAACCATTTAATAAGAAAACACAATTCAACTCAACAGTGTGACAGTGTGACTAGTAGAACTAATATTGACCTCCAGTTGGTACTTGATGTCCTCCACCTCAATGAGGATGTAGAAGTCATCACTGGCCACATCCAACCCTCGCGCCATCCCCGCAGCCGCAGCTGCTTTCTCCTGACGGTATCGCTCCAGTTTTGATGGTCTTTTCAAATTAGGACTGCTACTCCTTTTGGCTGGTTCTGCAACACAACCATACACTAACGCTCTCAATTTATACAAGGCTAATAATATACAAATGGAATGGACTAGTCACATTTTGCATAAAGAATACAGTGACTCTTCCATAGCTCATTACAGTAGACCCATGAATGAAGACAATGATTTTTCTCTTTAACATTGTATATTGTTACTTGTCGAATATTAGACCTGTGCCATCACACAGTTTACGCTTTTTTATTAACAGCAAGTCATATTTTGTATGTTTCTGGTTCAGTACTGTAAAAATCATGTGAAAAAAGGTAAAATGAAGTCTATTTTAGTTACATACCTTTGGTGTACAAGCTGTCTGGAATGTGCTTGGCAAGTTTAAACTGCCTTTCTTGCCAAACTTTACTGATTTTGTTGAATTTTGTTTCAATGTCAAATTCGTTGACTGCTTCCCGGCAAATTGCATGGATGAGGTCTGCATGATCAGCCAGGTTGAAGGCCAACAGTTCAGCCACAGTGAACTCTGTGGATGGTTTGTATGGTTCATTGATCCCCAAAAAGATGGCTTTCCAGTGTCGTTCCTGTATCAACATTATTGGTTTTTAATAACGCAAACAATCTTCTGGTGATCAGGTATTTAGTTATGATCTTAAACATAGTTTTGGTTCAAAACTCCCAACATTTACATATTTCAATTAATATTTCATAAAAAGTTTTAAATATTGAAAAAAGAATCCCTAAAAAGTATTAAAAAAAAACAAAACAAAACTTGTCAATCAATTTGTGAACCTTAAAATAAGTAATCTAATGCTCTATTTGAAGGTAGGAATCAAGTAAAATGAATTCTCAATGCCATTATCTAGTTGATGTCATTAGGTTGGTAACTGCAAAACTTGTTTTAGCTGTTTCAGTGAATAATATCAACTTGGCAAAACAAACTATATCCATTGCTATTTACATACATATGCAAACAATATTGATGAAAGAAGTAACATATATATGCATGGTAATCACAATACTTGGTGACCTTCAAATATGTCACAAGTTTAAATAATTCAAATGATTGTCTTTAATTCTTCTTTAATTGTTAATGTAAAAGAAACCTTGATGGCATCGTGAGTGAGTTTGTGTAGAAGTTTAATTGCTAATGTAAAAGAAACCTTGATGGCATCGTGAGTGAGTTTGTGTAGAAGTTTAATTGTTAATGTAAAAGAAACCTTGATGGCATCGTGAGTGAGTTTGTGTAGAAGAGGCAGTTCCTTCTTGAAGTCCTGCATGGCGTTGACCCACGCGGTGAGGACAGGATCAGCGTGTGGAAGATGTGGTTTCAGCTGTCCTGCAGCCGACTGCCACTCGTTGATCTTCTCCAGAGCCTTGCGAGTGTTCAACTACAATAAATAACATCATTTGGACCATTTGTGGAATTTAAACAAATCTCTTGAAATTAGACTACAGATCAGTTTCAAAAATCATAATTTCAACTGCAGTCTATTTTCAAAAATTAAATTAAAAAAATAATTTAGACTACCTACCGATCGACGTGTATTAATTTTTAAAACGTAATATTTGTGCTGAATCATCTCACCAATCTGCATCTATATTACAAATCCATCATATTATGTGTCTTATCTGTTTACCATTTAATTAACAAACTAACTACTCACCTTTCTGAAAAGCATCTGTTTCCATTCCTTGATAGCGTGCGTGGTAGCATCGACATACTTCCACAGTTCTTGGCGTACATCCATGCGGACAATCATTTCGTTAAGGAACTTGAGGTTGTATGGCTCGCCACAAATAGCCATCCTCCAGCCACTCGCTTCCTGCAGTTGAAACTGTACGGAAAAGAACTTCTCCCGGATCTACAAAATAACATCATTGACAGCCAAGTTTGTACATAATGTATAGTTCTATGTAATGTCTTCCCAAATCTTATCAAATGCTTCATTATTCTATTTCAAATAAAGACGATGAATAGAATATGAATGAAAGTAGACATACTGAAAGATTAAGTGGTATGTTGTCTTTCAGATAGAAAACAATACTACCCACAATGACATCATCAAAAAGTTAAACAAAGTCAATCGTCTGATATCATGTCCTATGTTGATTTACCAAAATGAAAGATGTTATTTAGTGTGTCTTGATCATCTATCCCTTGTTGTATCTACGTTATTCAAGAATGTAGACACCGAGATATAATCTCATATACTACAATCCGGAAGCTTAGTTAAAAGAATCCTCACATATAGGCCTACATTACTTTTTGTAAAAAAAACAAAATAAAATTCAACGAACATTACATTTCTTTCAATGGTAATAAATAATGTATGTACTATGTAATATTTAATTTTTTTGTTGAGAAACTTCATTTTGAGGAAAAGGAAGCTAAGTGCAAAGCAATGTTTGCAATCATTAAGATATATTGTACTCACTGTTTTCATTTCCTTGAGTATATACAGAGGATTTTGATTTGGGTCAAGGAATATCCCAGACGTTGCCAATCCTGAAAGGATGTATGCTTCTTTTTCCAATTTCTGCAATAAAACAAAAAGTTAAACCTTTGACATACAATGAGGTGATAAATTGTGTAACAAAACAGTAAACAATATTACATGCATTGCAGTAGTAAAAACTACACTTAGTTTTAAAAAACATCTAAACAGGATAAAAAATTAGCTGCCAATAACCAGTGATGATATCTAAAAAATAGACTGAGTTGTCAATAGCCAGTTCCTAAGTTCAATGTAGTATTAACATTTGCTCTCTATTTAATTTCATCACTATTTCACTTCATCAATTCACATTTTTATGTAGTCCTGATTCATTCATTAAAGGAACTTTTACGGGTTTGCCGCTATTATTGAATTCACAATTTCTATGTTTAGAAAACATCAATATTTATGTATATCCAATGTGTTTCTGGTGATACAAATGTTTTTAGTAGATGAATATAGATTTTTTTATATAATACATTTGTATGTATTAATTTGCTTTGTATTAATGTTTGGTATTAATATATATATTAGCTTTGATTAGAAAAAACAAAAACACTGCAACAACTGTGTTATGAAAATAAAACATGAATTGCTCCAAGTGCAAATACAAGACTATAAGGGCAGGCATAAATTATGTTCATTTATTAACCAAGCAGTCACTTTAACCAGGGAAAATAAAAATCATAATTTGTCACTGAGAAATGATCAATCATTGGTATAATGTGCCATTTGATTGGCTTGTTAAAATCAGTACAGTCACTGATTAAGCACTCATTACAGACAGTTTCACTATTTCTATACAAGTCATGTTCCAGTTGGTTTTCAGGGGATGCCTACCAAACTCACCACATAACCTCAGCAAAACATTTCATCAATGCATGGAAGTAGAAAACCCATTAGAATGAGATTCAGTACTGGATATTAGTGAGAAAAAAGCAAGACAAAGAATGTACAGACCATCCTGTCTGTATTTACAACATGCATTTTAAAGCAATATATTCGTCATTCACGGCAAAACAATTTTACTACCATAATAAGACTGGGGTTCTTGTCGGCTTGCTCTTGCTGTTTCCTTGTTACAGCATTTTTCTTGCGCTAGTTTGCACAAGTTAAAACAAGTTATATTTGGTGAGAAAACACAACTATGTAACTGTAACTCTTCACTGCTAAATAACTCGCACAAAAACATCTATGGTGACCAGAATTTAAATGAGTAACTCAACATTTACTGATAGTTCTATAATTTAGATAATAGTGTCTCCTCACAAAAATGTATCACTGATTAACACTAAAAATGGGCATTTTGGCATAATATATAACTCTATTTCAACACATGCGCAACTATGTTTAAGATGGTTCTGAGCTACATGTAGTCCTGGCATAATACATCATCTTCCCCATCTCTAATGTGGTTTAATTCCAGGAAAAGATAGTTTCTTGCCAATGTTTTATGTGGTTCAGTGCACATACTGGTAATATACACATTTATATTGATCTCTGATCTGATTTAGTACAAGTTCCAGAAAAAAAACAATGTACTTCAGTCAAGAAAAATTGTTATATCAGAATTGATTCAAGGCCTTATTTATACCAGAGTTGTCTGTGGTTTGCACCAACATTTACTGTAATGTAGTTCAATATCAGCAAAGGCTAAAAATAACTTCTAACCAATATCTTGTGTGATTCAGTGCATTGCTATTTGTTATATGGTGCAAGAAGGTGCCTGTTCAAAGAAGGGGTAGTATAGTGAAGTGTGCAATAATACATTGTATTTATAATGTATGGTGCATTACATTGTGATAAATTACAAAATTAATTTCATGTATTTGTTTTTAAGTTACTAAAACAGTGCACATATAAACCCACAACTAGGACCAAGCCCTCTGCAGGACAAGACGACGTGTTTCGACATACCTGGTATGTGTCCTCCAACTGTTTGGTCATCAGTGGTGTCTGTGTGTTCACAAACTCCGATGCATCCTGCATTTGCATCATAAAAGCCTCCCATGCTGCCCAAACACTTTCCTCCAACTTTTCTTCCTCGGTGGTCAACTGACGGTAGCTCATCCGGATCACCTGAAGCAAATATCACATAAACTTACATCGAAATGGGACAAATGTGTAGACATAACAAGAGAATAAAAGGATGAAGTCAGGATGAAAATATAATGAACAATAATTAAGATCAAACAATGAATACAACTGTTGGTCGGTCATCTGGATACATGTATCACATAAACTGACATCAAAATAGGACACAGATGAGAACACATAAAAAGTTGGGAATATAAGTCTGAAGTCAGCATGAACATTTTAACAAGGAATAAGAACAAACAATAAATACAACTGCCGGTAGCTCATCCGGATCATGTAAAACAAATATTGAATAAGTTTACATCGTAATGGGACAGATACATAAACATAAAAAGAGAGAATAAAAGGCTGAAGTCAGGATGAAAATCTGCACAAGGATCACGATCAAACAATGAATGCATGACAGCCATATAGACAAACAAATTACCTCATAAAGAGACTTGATGTACTCGACACGCTGCTGGTAGTTCTGTGTGTTTTTCTTGTACTGGTTATAGTTCTTGGCAAAGATAGCAAACGCATCCACAGACGTGCGCTTGTTCTTCAAGTTCTGCAGGATATTCTTCATGTCTTCACAGAACTGCTTAGAACGGGATTTGCCTTCGTCTGCTACAAACGTTATCAGTTCCAGGTAGATGCTGTCCAGTTTTGGCAGCAGAACATTGTGCATTATAGAACAGTCAATATCGAACATGCCATTTTCAGACAAGAAACCCCTGTCGAAGTTACGAACTCTGTCCGCCCACTGGCGTAGCTCAGTCAGCTTTTGCTAAAAGAAATATCGATGGGATTAATATAAATACACATAAACTATGTAATCTTAAAGTTCACTAAAGAACCAGTACAATCTATTCTGTACTAAGCATCCACTCATCATATCAAAATGTGGCATCTTAAGCCAGGTGGTTGATTTATACAGATAATTTTGTATTCATTTAACTGATTTTGCACAATTAAAATGTGGATGGTTCATATAATTATGAAAAGCTTGAACTATCTTTCTAAAAGTTACTAAAGACAGACGTAAAGATCAGGTAAACAGGTTTATTAATTTGTTTTAAAGTTCACAGACTGTACTTTTTCAGAAACATAACACTCAGAAATGTGTTTGGTAATTATTTTACAAAAATTTCCAATCAAGGTTACAGAAACTCTTGGTGTATCTCAGAAATCAGTTCTCCAAAAGTGTATCTGAATACAATGCACTGCAAAGTTTGAATTGCAATAAACTGGTAAATCAGTAATATTATGTCCTCATGTTATACGTTGTGTTTTGTCTGAGTATTGTTAAAAAAACCTTTGAAGAAAAAAAGTTCAATAAACAAAAAAAATTCAGTAATATCAAAAACCTCTACTTGCAACTTTTCAAACGAAAGGAAATAAACAGACCTTGGATTTATTGAAACAACATCTTAAAAGACGTAATATTTTAAAGAGCCTAAGTAATAATAATCGGTAAACGCTGTTTGTTTGGTGCATACGTATTATTAATACAATGTA
>JAULBR010095878.1:0-21728 GCA_032355825.1 Melanodrymia aurantiaca
CACAATCGTAGAGACTTAAGTTTTTTCTTAGACTTAAGTCTAATTTCTGACTTAAGTCGCTTGATAAATACCGCCCCTGATCCTTAAAACGAATTCTAACGTTAATGAAAGAAAAAATCTGCAACAAAACTACAAATCTGATTTGGGGCTATGGATCCTACATGTAAGTATGTTTGCGTTAAATACATTGTTTCCGACCTAGATTCCTACCATTCCATTCCGTTTACACCAGCATAATTATAGCAGTGATATAGAGTATGGATATTTTCATAAACGATTTTCTCCTACAATGTCACCGATAAAACTGTAATCTGATTAAAAACATTATATCTACAATATTTTAACAAACTGTGTCTTCGTGCATACTGTAAATAATGCTAGGAAAATAGATGCCCTTTTATCAAACTGTTCCTTGCACATTGTCTCGTAAATCTTTCTTTCCTTTTTTTTTTTGCCAATGTAATGTTTTTTCATTGATTTTGTTTTGCTTTGAACCTTCTGCTTTTTTAGATTGTGTTTGGGTGTGTGTGGCGGGGGTGGGGGCAGTTTGGTAATGAGCGTGTTGTTTTCTGGGATTTTTTTTTATCGCTAGCTCATCAGATATTCTTCAACTTTATTTGGCTTCTGTGCAATCTAGGCCGGGCATCAGTCAAATGAACACAAGACGTCACCGAGGGACACATTTGGCGCGCAACAATATAATAATTTTGTGAAGTGGTTGATCGCCGCTGAACCTAGCAGTCTATAGTGTTCGGCTTAGCGGTCCAACGGCGGCTGTCGTACAATAGGCAGGGGTTGCATCAGAGCTGTCGGCTGGCTAGATTAAACCCCTCCATCGTCTTCTTGCAGGATAAAGGAAAGAATAATTAGCTGTTCCACTCCTCGAGACCAAGGGACATGATGGAATTGATGTGTTCGTGCTCTGTGCGCGATTTACTGGTCGAACTTGTCATTCTTAGGCAATAAGACCATTTACAAAACTCAGGCTTCAGAGAATTCCAAGCTTTATTTAAACCCGATATCCTGACGATAAACTAACCTTCTTACATTGGTTGGCACGTCTCCATTACGTTTAAAATGTCATCTCCCCATCAACGTCTTCCACTGTGAAGAGTGAATTTGAATTTAACGTCATATCCATGACATTTGACTGACAATGAAGACTTTTGCCATTCTCCCCGTAGTTAACTAAATGCAAGAATTTCGAATGGAGTCGATCTTTCTTATCGACTTGACCTCTTAGAATAACTAGAGTTTTTGATATTTATACCGTTATATTTTTGAAGCTATATTAGACGACACTAATAAACGAAGGACCATAATTATCAGTTTAAGTACATGTATATTGTTAGTGCATATTTAATTACAGTATCTCTATAACGGACAATGATATTGCGTGTTAACAATTGAAACAAACAAGTCATTTAATGTTCAGTAGTGAGTGTACTACAATGCAATGTAAGTTTGCTTACGGTTAAAAAGCAACTGTTTTGAGTTTTAAGGTGGTTGCCACAGATGGGCAGGATATGATCGCACTTTGCAATCATATAGTATCACAGTAGTTGAAAATAAATCTGGACTCTCTCCTACGGTGATACGGTTTATTATTTTTTATATGGATTAACTCCGCGGAAAATAAAAACATGAAGTGTCCGGATTCGAACCTGCACCGATGAGCATGTCATTTGATAGCCCAGATGATGATGATGATGATGATGATGATGATGATGATGATGATGACGATTGCATGTAGTGCTAGCAAATTGGTAATAATATATTAGAAATACAAAGCATTACATAATGACTATATTAGTTAGTTTTTCATTGTTTCAGCATTAAAATTGTGAATGCGTCTTAGTTATAACTTATATACACACACAGGTTGATGGTTATTTGATTTTTAAAGTAACCTGCCATACCAAAAGCTCACATACTGTACATTGATGAATGTATAAATGAATGAATGAATGAATGAATGAATGAATGAATGAATGAATGAATGAATGAATGGAGGCTCGTTACACGTACACGTGTTACTGGCGCCGGTATTGTGAACAGCGTGGTCCTTCAGGAACTTCATTTGCAAATTGCTTTTATATGTCGTCTGCAACAGAAACGTCTGTCCTTCTGCGTTATATTTACAGCCACAAAATGGATCAACCCGATGCTCTTTGCCTAGGTTTGCTTAGGTGACAGTCTTGATGTATTGGTTCGTGTGTTGGACCGGTAGCTGTGACGTCAAGGCAACAAGCGCGCCACCCCGTTCATTATAATTACCACCAATTTACACGTTTTTCAAAACCACTGGGATTAGGTACCGGTTCCTTCAAATGGAACACATGCTCGCAGAAGTCACATTTTCCAAAACGTATGTTATATACCGTGGATTAGCTGGCTGCCTATAGCATACGAATACGTATTTCACAATATGGAATACATGACAGTCTATAGTACACGAATACGTATTTCACACTGTGGGATACAGAACTGTCTACAGTATATGCGAATATGAATACGTAAATCGTAATTTTAGATAGCTTATACTGCCTATAGTATGCGAATACGTATGGCATTATGTGGTGGAATAGCTGGCTGCCCATTGTACATAGCTTACCGCGTATAGCATACGAATGAGTACGACTGCCTATTGCATACGAATACATGCATATGCCACAATGGGACAAATCTGATTTCATAAGAATAAGATTAAACTAGTCATTATCTCAAGGAGAGTTCTAAATTTATCTCAAATTACATTTAATTCATTTTAAAGAGCTATTCAGCAAACTATTAGAAAATGGACGATATTAAATCTGATTTAGATTTTAAAATTATGATGACCTTTAATTTGCTTCGATCGACCGGCTATCTTCCCCACATTTGGGTCTGCCTGTGCTATTTTTGTAGAACCGAGTGCCACAGGGGAGAGCGAGTGTATATCATCACCCCAATGACGACCTAAACCATGCACGAGATACAATAATCATCTTTCTTTTTTATACACTTGATTGATTATATTCAAGAAAAAAAAAAGAATTAAATCCGTAGCACATTGAGCTGATATTACTTAATGCCAAAAGCGTCCGAACGAGGAGAAACGTGACTGATCGATAGCAGCTATTATACGAGGTCTGTGCTACTACGCAGACGGCAACCGAACTCATTCTATTTCCATCCACCAGCTAATCACACATCCAGTCGCAAATAAACGGAAGAACAAATCAGTAATTAGTAGATTCATACATGGATTTTCTTTCCATTCATTTCAGATGAGATTTGTCTTCCAGTTTGATATACATGTATATTTGTCAACCAAAACAACAGAACATCTGGTTGAATATTCTTAGAATAATTAATCAAGCTCTTTCATTGGCTGGTCCTCAAGGTAAAGTTCTAAGTACTCTTATAAACAATCACATTGCGAGTCTGCGACTATTTTAAAGTAAAATGTTTGTGTTATCATTAAGCAAACAAAAAACAAACAAAAACAAAATCTAAACGTTCAATGTTATAAACTATTTATGTGAATAATTATATCTAAAATGACAATTTCTTTGACATTAAACAATAAAAGCAACAAGTGTTGAAAAAAAAACCCCAGAATTACCATGTACTTTACTATACTATAGCTATACAGATTGTGGTATAAAAAAAATAATAGTAACTTAGTATGACAATACTGCAGTAAATATTACTTAATCTGCTCGATTCCTGCGATACACGTGTCGTTACAAAATCATAATTCATTCATGTGGTGGTTATGGATTATTATGTTGTAGAGTATATTAATTACACTCAGATCCATACAAAACACTTAGTCTTGTGTCAATATAAATGGATCGTTGGTATCATATTTAATACGTGAACTGCACATGGTATTTAATCCATATTATGTGGCGATGCATGCGGACGGTTGTTTGTTGTGCATATTAAATAATATAAAAAAAAGTCTGGTTTATTAAAACGTGTGTTATGTGGTTGACTGGTAAGTGATATGTATAAGCTTTGCTTACAATGAATAATACATACCGTATACATTGTGTGACTTTACAACATTGGAGGTTTGCGAATCAAATACGTTATCCCTGAACAAAACAGCTTGGGATATTTTCACATGCACGAATAAATCAGTTTAAACGGGTATGATACAAGGTGACTGCCGACACGAGACTAACTTCAGTTGTCAAGTTTACTGTTCTAACGAAGAAAAAGACATTTCATCGAACATAATAATACTGCAGTGGGTGATCGTAAATTTTACAGGTTTTATTAAATAAATTATTGTTGACGGGCGACTCATTTTACGGGATTTGCCCGTAAGGCAGCTAACAAAGTTATACCCGTAAATCGTACAGGTTATTTTTTTTACAGTCGGATATGTCTGCCGACTCGCAGCATAGTTGTGGAC
The DNA here is from genome assembly GCA_032355825.1 of Melanodrymia aurantiaca. Taxonomy (NCBI): domain Eukaryota; kingdom Metazoa; phylum Mollusca; class Gastropoda; order Neomphalida; family Peltospiridae; genus Melanodrymia; species Melanodrymia aurantiaca. Next base: position 4,409 of record JAULBR010095878.1, read on the forward strand.
ATGAGGTAGAAGGTCTGGCAGTTAACCCGTCCTCATCCCCAAACCAGCTTGCAAATACAGAACTTTTATGGCAAAAACGGATTTTGTGTTACATTTTCAATGTCAAAACTGAATATTATTTGCTTAAATTTGTTATGGAAAGACCGATTGTTTCATTATTCAGAGAAAATCAATACATTTGTGGGACAATATTAAAAGTTCCAGTAATGTGCCATTCCATATGTCTATAGCTGAATATCTGCCATTCCATGTCTATAGCTGAATATCTGCCATTCCATATGTCTATAGCTGAATATCTGCCATTCCATATGTCTATAGCTGAATATCGGCCATTCCATATGTCTATAGCTGAATATCTGCCATTCCATATGTCTATAGCTGAATATCTGCCATCCAATGTCTAGACTATAGCTGAATATCTGCCATTCCATATGTCTATAGTTGAATATCTGCCATTCCATAATTATGTCTATAGCTGATTATCTGCTATTCCATAATTATGTCCATAGCTGAATATCTGCCATCCCATGTCTATAGCTGATTATCTGCCATTGAATGTCTATAGCTGAATATCTGCCATTGAATAATTATGTCTAGCTGAATATCTGTCATTCCATGTCTAGACTATAGCTGAATATCTGCCATTCCATATGTCTATAGTTGAATATCTGTCATTCCATGTCTATAGCTGAATATCTGCCATTCCATGTCTATAGCTGAATATCTGCTACAAACTTCTGACAGGTTCTAGAGAAGATGTAACCCTGATGGAACCATTTCTCTGTCCAAGTGTACCGTTGCCTACATGTAGTGTCCTATAGTCCAAGGCTACATGTTGTGACGAGCGTACACGGTACTATCAGCTGCTTGTGGGTAATAACATAGTTACGTGCACTGGGTTCTCCTTAGGGTTCGTTTACATACAATTACAGTCAGTGACACCGTCGATGTTCATTTAAATTATTGTATTATTTTGTAACTATTCTAGTTTCCAAGGAAACCGAAGCACTTAGAATAACCTTCCACTTGTTCCTTATACCTCGGGAACAAATCAATGAAAAGAGAATGAAATAATCCACAATAGCTTGTCTCTAATTATATATGTTTTTGTAGGTAATTCAGTTTAATGAATGCACCTTGCGTATAAGGTCACATGCACACAGAAGACAAGAATTCACTATGTAAGCAAATCTAATTTTACCTTCAATAATTACTATATGTATTCATGTATATTTAGAACATTCTAAAAAATAAGTTTTAATTTGTCTCAAAGATTGTCTGGCAATACAAAGGCAGCTTACACATGATTATGTCCAAGACAAGGACTTGGTTGTCCATTTGCTGGATCTGCAATATATCTCTACTTGGGAGGATTCTTGTGAAGCTTTGGAACGCAATACAAAAAACAATGGACATATCCTTATCGTTTAGATTCAAGCCGTATACGGGAATAACAGAGGCTTTGTTTGTATATATTTTCTCCTCAAAATGATCCCTTCTATTTATGCAATATTTCTTTATTTTAAATACCCATCCTTTTAACAAACAAACAAAAACAATAATAGTCAATGTGTATTCTTGATAGCAATAACAAGGAAACAAGGCATGACAAATTCCCTAATGTTCACAACATGGCTGTGACAACGGCAAACTACACTGAATTCTGACACATACAACTATGGAATGTTCATTGCACAAGCCTCATATAATATATATTTAATATTTATATGTACAACTAGTCACGTGATTTAGAGATTAAAAGAATGAAATATTAAAGTCACTGTTTTGAGTTTAAGAAGGATAGAAAGAGGCAATTGTCAAAGCATTAACAATAGAAATATTATCAAAAGTATCAAACCGTATCCCCAAATGCGAGATTCCAGATGGCTTTTTAAAAACAAAGCCATGTCTGTATACATGTACACACATACACTACTGTTTCAACAATGGTGACGTCACGTGTTCACACAATGCGATCATACCCTGCCTCACGGTGGCATCCATCTTGAACTCAATTCAGTGACTTTAATCTGCCAACTCAATATTTACAACAAGCAGTGTACTACAGTCAGCATTTTGACTTTTCTATTAGTAAATAGCCATTGAAATGTACACTTAAACTAACATCCTACATATACAAACATCTATGTATACATAATGTTATATTTTCTTACTCTGTCAGTATCAAGGAATGTGAACAAGAAATCTCTTGTGTATCAAGTTCTCAGTTCCATGAAAGGTGTACGATTCGACGGTGACAATTGGGTGAAGCAAAACGATCATTTAAAGAAGTATGAAACTTGCATAATGGCCTCTATTTCATCATTATGTTTTCTATCAATGTTTCTTTGAGTAGGTCTTCAGTTTCCGCACAGACAAGACCGCAATATCCAATATGGTTATTCATAACTAGAAACAAAAAGAGTTAATTTCCTAAAGAAATCTGTAGAGAACAAACTAGTTGATGCTGTTGTAAAGTGTTCACACCATATGCACCAGACTTGCATCGGGGAGTTGTGGGAGGCTTATGGTGTCGAAACCAACCACCCTGTTCAGACAGAGTATGACCCAGGGGGTCGAGGGTTGACTGTAGCCCCGTATAACGGGAAACGAACATTGCTCAGAGCAAGGACAGACATTTTTGTCCTATTTCAGAGGTAATATTGGAATTGGTTGGGGTAATTTTATGGAAATTTCTGTGCAATCCCTTCCCATCCCTCCACACAGCAGTAAATTAAAACAGCAATTTGGGATTTATCCAGAATGTTCTGCTTCAGTCCCATGGTTGATATGATATCAACAATAATATTGCCATTTTAGTCGCAACTGTTATTAAAATTAAAGCGACAAAATGCTTGTGAATCAAATTGGAAAATTTTCTGTTAAAATGTGGAACTGTCAGTGCCATTTTATGTTGGTAATGGGCCCATGTTTACTATTGTAGAATGCCTGGATAAAACCCTGACTACACTATACAGCTATATCTGTGACACTGCAGAAACACAGAAACACACACACACATGTATTATACAATCACCATTATAAAAACATTACAAATATCACAGAACTGATTTCAAACAAACAATTCATACAAACATTAGCTGGGCAAATGTTATGCATTTAGCACCAACAACAAATATTAACAAAACTATTCCTAAACATATTCATCTAGATGCTAAGCAACCATTGTTGTGACCTTGACCTATGGCTCTTAATACTTGCTTAGAAACTTCTATAAAACTATTAACTTTAACAAAAGCTACATTTACTTTATAATCTACTCATATTTAATGTTAATTACATGTGTATACTCATACACTGTGAAAATGCAACACCGACTTTGAAGTCGGCTGGCCAAAATTAATATGACAAGATGATTTGAAAGAGATAATGTGTAAACCACATGCATAAAGCACACAAAGAGAGTAAAGGGATTCACTTGAATTAATAGGTAGAATTCAGATTGGGTATCAATTAAGGACAATACTTATGAATAAAAATCAATATTGCAATTTCTTGGTGTGTCATATCATTATAATTATATACATTCTGCTAATACATGTACTATAAATGCAATCACGTTTACTGTAATTCTTGTATGCAAGTCTGTCTGTTTTAAATCTACAAATTATTACTATGCGGCAGTTGAAATATTACGTAAAGGCCCGTAGGCAATGGATCGATGGGGTCCAAACCTCAAGTTAAACAAATATTAATTTTTGCCATTGGGCATTCACATTTATAGAAAAATTATATGATATGTGTATAATGCATCATGTATTATGCTCTATTGTTCAAGGTAGAATTATTACTGCATACATCTACTAATAATAGCCATTATCACTGCTGTATTGAGCATTTATGAAGGAAAACGAACCATCGTAGTAAAAAAACAGATCTGTTTAGATGTCGATTACATGTACATCGCTCCCCCCACCATAAAGACTCACCTCAAGACCATTATCATATTAGAACAGCCCCTGTGGTTTGACGACAGTTAAAAGAGCCAGAATTTAAAATGAATGATTTATTAACAAATGTTAAAAGACGAAATAAATTTGATTTAAAGTTTGAAAAGTAAACATTTAAGATGACTCAATTTATATAGTTTATTTACACTTCGTGAATGTTAAATTGAAAACTTTCAATCCACATTAATGATAAATAAACAATACTTCTTACACACATACATAATACACAACTGAATGAAAATAGCAAATGGTTATCAATGCAAATAAAACATTTTACATATATTAGTACAAGTATTATAGAGTATAAATCTGAAACTATATCACAAACTCAGCAAGCAAAGATACCAAGCAGAACAAATACATGAACATGGTTCTAGATTATTCTGGGACTGAATAATGGATTGGTCTTATTCAGAGCATGTTATCAGTTTCAGAAACCTCTAAACATCCACGCCCACTTCATTTAACTTCTAAATTATGTACAATTATGCACACAAAAATTCAAAACTTAGGCTATTAAATCATTGTAACTGGTTTTTTTATTAACATTCTGAAAATCAACATAGCACAGGGGACAAATTAATTTAAAAAAACCCACATATTTGTCCATGCTACTAACACATTTAATTCATTTTTGCTATCAAAGATTCTGGGGTTTTTTCTCTCACATAAACCCACCCTGGAGTGAATCTTGCTTGCATAAAGAGTCAGTTAAAAGGGGGATAAGAACCCATGTAGCATGAGATTTCTGTACATTGGAAAGCACGTGAACAGATAAACCAGTGAACAAACAAACAACATTATTGAATTCCTTCCAGAAAGCATCTGTCTGGTATGATACCAAGATTATAACCAGGTACTGAAATGTCTATGTTAGTCATGAAGACAAAGACTGGACAAGATTTCCTTTTGATATTTAGTGTAATGATAGTCACAGTGACTGGATGCAATACCCCAGGTTTAATAACATACTTACAACACCAAGTTTACAAGGCATGCATTTACAGTAACAGCTGCCAGAAACCATTGGGCAAGTGTGAAAATTTTAATGAGTGAATGACAAAAAAATTGGCCTTATTATTATTTGCAAGACAATAATCCGATAAATCATGGTATAGTGATAATACAAGTTTTTAAATACAATATAATAATAATACATTTGAATGACATTTGGGCATCAAACATTGCTGATGTGACTGGCCTGATTAGCAAGTAAAAAAACCAAACCCAAATGATTCAACATGAAATGTTTTCCTTTGACAATCAAAATCACATAAAAAGGTCAAAGTTTTCCGAAAGTGGTACATGAGCTTGTAAAGTACTAGTATACACCACACAACATTTGTTGATCCAGCAATGACCAGTAGTCACCAGTATAGGAGACAGAGACAGATGAATACGATTTTCCTTTCAAGTTGATTGGTGCATCAAAATTAGGTGCTGAATGTCCAGTTTTGGTGATTCAATATTTAATTGTAAAGAAATCATGGAAATACTAAGAAAAAGTTAACAGACTGATGATGGACGGACATATGGACAGCAGCATACCATAATTATACCTTCCGTCAGACTGGTATAAAAAACATGGACGGAAAGTTGTCAAGCAATGCTGACTTCTGTAGTCCAGTGAGAATAAAAGAAACATTTAGTTAGAAAAGTACAAACACATCTAAAAATTGATGCTTTAGAATTGTATATTGAATTTTATAGCCTTTGCCAGAAACTCACACTGAACTAATTAAATTAATATAATTTCCTACTAAGTCAAAAGGCTTACCGCTATGTATTAAATCTGAGGATTACTGTTTCTATTCTACTTTAGAACTTGTACAATATGACTTTACATGGCTGCTTAATACAGCTAATTATGTTTCACTCCACTACTTAGTAGTAGAGCATATTAATTAACTAATTAATCATTGATTTTTGGATGTCAAACAAAGTAATTTTGATGCATGGTCTAAAAGGAAATCTGCCACTTTCTCCCATAAGATAGCAATTGGTGCTTGTCCATATAATTAATACACTTTTTCTCACAAGCAAGTAAAGGATTTTTGGCAATATCATCAATACACATTTCCCCATAAGTAAGAAAGGGATCTTTGTCAGTATCATTAATACCATAAGCCAGAAAAGGATTTGTGTCCATATAGGCCTAACTAATATATTTTTTCTCATAAGTAAGCAAAGGATTTTTGGCAATATTGTTAATACACATTTTTCCATTGTACATACATTACATACACACAATTTGATAAACTAGTCTGAGATGGTAATGGGAAGAAGTCGACTCCTACATAATAGAGGCAAACCCATATTATAGACTTTTGGAATGGAGGGAGAGGAATTCATTTGTGTAGGAAAACACATTAATCATTAGGTCAACATTTGGTCCATACATCTACATCTAAAAAAAAACAAATTCCATTAAAATCCACTTTTTCTGCAAACTGAAAGCTCCTGCCGAGAATCCTTCTTATATGTGTATATAGGTAACGAGGATCACAGTGAGAATGATTTCCTACATTTGTCCACAGATCAGTGGGAGAGCACACAAGGCTAAGCTGTAATGGATAGGCATCATGGAGGAGTAGTCGCAGACAAAAGACCAGCTTCATACGTAATTACATTTCTGTCAGTGGGTTTCAACTTTCAGTAGGCTAATGGCAGTGATCAGTGTGTACACTGATAAGCACTTAGATCACAACATCAAACATATATTTATATGTTAATATACGACTTTATTACATGTATGTCACATATTAAAATATCAGATAGTGCTAACGAATCTCAAGTGACAAACAAAAGTAGATTACTAAAGCTAGTGGATTTTAGGTAGCAGTATTATAGTAATCAGTCTAGTGTACCCCAGACCCAGATAGAGCAACGAGTTCCAAATTAAATATGGGTTAATGCATGTTGGTTGTGCCATTATGTATTTGGTGTTCTGTTTCCAGTTGCTGTTTCGACATGTTTTGTTAGTGTGATCATTTGTTTACATATATAAATGTTTTGATGCAGCTGCATGTTTCAATGTCTGTGACAAGTTCCTGTATTCCTGAGCGTTTATTAACATTCAGAGTTTTTTCTTTTGTGAATCTAGGTAACAATGCCCAAAATGGTAAAAAAACTGAATAGCTAATGTTTGGTTCAAATGAGATTTTTTTTTCAAAGGTTTAGTATGCAAGTACATGTATGTCATTTTCCTCAACTCCTGTTTTAGGGTTAAATTGTCAGAATCTGTCAAAATCAGTCTAAAGTTAGACTTTTACTAAATATTTGGTCATGTTGTTATGAGTCTAAATTCTAAAACTATTTGGATCTATAAAAATTGTTTTGTTTCTAGTTGGAATACTTGTATTGCATTGAGCCCAAAAACTTCAGATAATGAATGTGTTTTGTCTGTGACACAAATGTTTCAATTTTGTAGAAACAATCACACAAACTGTAGTCTGCTACTTTGGGGAAATACTGGCCGCCATTTTGGATACTACAAGTACATTGTACACAACAGAGAAGTAATCTGTATTTTTGTTAAAATGGAATGCTTTTACATACAATTTGCTTACTTACAGACAGAGAGATGTGCAGCATTCTGTCGTACCAAATATAGGTCATTTTCCAAAAGTAAATGGCACTGAAAATTACCCATTTCTTTGCTACAAATTCTTAATTCGGTGTACAAACATTTTTGTCAATGTAAATTGGTTCCAAATTGTCATGTTACCTGGTAAAATTAGCAATAAATTAACTACATGTATAACTATTACTACAGACTGCTGAACTAGAAAATATAATTTAACTAGATGCACACCAGCTCACATCTTTGTCCATATACATGTGTACTATGCATTGCATTTGGGAATGTATCTATTGAAATGCTATTCACATTGTCCGCCAAATTGAAATAAAAACGGAAGAATTTTCAATATTTATGTAAAATTCGGCAGAATAATGCAATTATATTTCATAATGTTTAGATATTGACACAATACACTTTATTACAGACAATGTGTGAAATATCATCTCACATGAACCTATTGATCATATATTACATAATATATTATATCGTTAAATGATGCAAATAAACTACATGTACAATGTAGGCTGTACCTAATGTATACGTAAACTTAAACGTAAACCGGTACAAACTGTGTATCAAATGAGTATTGTAAACATAACAAACAATAACATAACAAAACAATAAATAAAAGTATGGACATCATTTGCGAGTATTTCAACCAATCAGGACGTTATATCTCCAACCTCTGTAATATCAACACCATTGTCTTCAGATCTTTGTATTACAGATTCTGATTGCACGAGCTTACCCAATCTGACCGTTTCTTGTGACATTACCTCCAGATCCTGACAAAACAAAAAAAGAGAAATTATATAAATAAATATTAAAAAGATGACCAAAAATGTTACATCATGATTTATTACCCCAGCGGCCAATCTAACGAGGAAAAAGAAATATATTAATTTCTTGTGAACAAATTTTCATTTTAATAAATCAATAAAGCTGGTAACAAATGAAAATTATTTCACTTGGGACGTAAACTTGATAATACAGGGTAACTCGTTTAATACTTTTGATGTATTGTTTAGCAAGAAAAAATGTGTAACTCTTAAACATACAATTTAATGTACAATGTGTACATGTAGCTGTGAACCAGAAAGATACAATGTTTGTCACAGCTGATGGTTTCTTCTCTTATTCTTTACACCATGTATCACTGAACTATGTGTTGGATTGCCATTAAATAATCATTCCTCACTTCCTTTTAAGAACTTCAACAAGTTCAAGGATATTTAGAATCCATTTTGGCAAACATTTAAAAAATAGGTTATCTTAAGAAGAATAAATCGAATTGTTTACCCAGTTTTACATTTTATAACCTAAACATGTCAAAGACAATTGAAAACGTGGTAAAGAGAAATCTGAGATGAACTATTCTAATGCAAAACAAACATTGCTGTATTGACCAGGTTTGCAAAGAAATCATCAAATCTACTAAATTGGGTGTTATTATCTGTAGCACAACATTTTTACCTGATAATCACCATACAGTTTCAAAACAAATTTTAATTCATAAAACATGACACATTACATATAAGTTGTTAAGAATTTGCTTACGTTCATCTTCCCCCTCTAGGTTTGACCTATAGCTCTTCCTACGCGTGCATTATGCTTCTTCTATGTAAAAAATAACTAAACTATTTTGGGCTTTAAGAAAAAGTTATTTTTAGAACAAGTATGATGATTATAGCATTAGACATAGAGACGGGACTTTGAAAGAATTACAAACAAAATGAAACATCTTTGGCCATTAGTTGTGTAACTGACGAATCATTGAGCCTATTGGAGCGGCAACAAGCCTCTGGGCTTCACAAACTTCTCAAAAGACCAGGAAATGTTACTTGCTACAAATTGATTTCTATACCAGGCAGGGTGAGTTTGTCGAGGAATCACCAAAAGTGGAGGAATTGGATAAATGATTTCCTACGATGACAAACATCATCAATAACATCCTTACAGGCATGCAATTATGATGTCTGAATTTTATGTTTCCATGGCAACATTTGGTAGTTTCGACAACTCCTTTCACTTCCATGAGTACATTAACAGAAGACTTTAACTGCTCTTTTTATCTATTCACCTTCAATTTTCACTCCCAATAAACATTTATTGATTCGCTCCTGTTTGAAGCATTCCATCCTCTTTCTTTCAGCGGACAAGTACTGCCAGCAAATTAAGCTCGAAGATTGACCAGAAAATCAGGGAAATGGCCAGTGTTCTCAAATGAGCATCACGGGCATAGCTACGACTTGAGTCAATTTTATAGTGTTACATGATTGTTTTTAACAAGCAAAGCAATTAAACTGCATACATATTACATGTGTTGGTCAAATATTACAGGAGCAACACTGGAAGTTCCAGTGTTTCCCACAGTAACAAGCATGATCTATGCGCGCATGTCCCTAATTTAAATAATTTTCATTACAGATGACCCAAAATATTTAACAAAGTTATATGCAATATTTGAGATACTGGTATAAAAAATAACAAAAGGTTTAATCTACAGAAGAAATACATTGACTTAAAATAACTCTCAGAAACATGTGCCATGACCGTAAGACTTCTTACTATTACCCGGTAAAACAAAAGCATGTACTGTACATCAATGTACCCTTTGGTATAGTATTTATAATTATAATAGTGTCCTATCTGTGGAAAAGTGTATAATATAGTTAGTTATAACTTATTTAAGTGGCAACAATGTACATGTCTGTCCTGAACACACAGTCTAGCTGCCTGGACTGCCTAGCCAGAACAGACGTTGGTGTACGAGGTATGAAATCTGCTGCTTATTACTAAGAAGCAAGAGTTATTTAAATTTCACTCTGACACAAACAGGACAGTACATACCATGGCCTTTGTTAATCAATAGTGGGACACTAGGTGGTATAAGCGGAGACTTGTGAAGTACTCACTAGTGCTGGAGCTGGTACTGCGGTTATCAATCCCATCGCCTCAAGTGGAATTTGAACCCAGTACAATGTACATGTAACAGTCTTGAGCCTGGTGGTCTAACCACTACACCACAGAGTATATAAAAGAGCCATTGCATCTTATAGAAAAGAGTAGCCTAAGTGGTCAAAGGTTTCCTCTGTAAACCATGTGTAAACCATATTTTGATATTTTTTTACACTTTATAGTAATAAAAAAATACATAATATATAATACATACTAGTTATATATAATTAGTTTTTGTTATCTGGTGGGGCATCTAGAAAAACATCTAAGGCTTTAATACAACTCTATTTTAGCTTGAATGTAATTAGCAATGTAATGAACATCAACGTGTGTGCTTACTGCAATAATTACAGTGTCAAACTCTGCAGCACAAATAGTCTATCACCGCCACCAAATATACGTAGGACTGAGAACAAAGCACAAACTGCCATTCCAACAAAAATAACTCAGACGGTTTCACTCAACCAAACAAGCTAACATGTTCATTAACCTGACGTCAAAGCCGTTTCATTATGGACCTGAGATTAACAATAGTCTATGCTGCATCATGTTTGGTCTTCAGAAAGTCCCTTATTCACAGACACATGCTTGTGAATTAAAGGCAGCTCATATACCACACAAAATTATCACGTTCTTTGTGTTGATCTAGTTCTTCATTCAGTTTGCAATTATGGGAGAAAACATTGCTTAGCTGGGATAACTAAAAGTCTTTCCTCGTTATTGGCTATTTCAGTCACTAGCTCCTACAAAATGTCATTATATTACAAAGGAACACCCAAGGAATTGACAAAACTTTGACAAATTGAATTAGAAATAAATATAATCTACAAGGCAACCAATATCCAAGGCTAGCTCGGTTGTTAGCCAAATTTGCCAACTGGGAATTTGTAAAAATATTTGTGAAAGAATGTTTACTTCGGCGAAAATAGGTGTGAAAGGAAAGAATTTGAAGGTTAGTTAATTTATTGGCAAACTATAGTTTGGACCCAGCGATATAAAACTCAACAAATTCAAACAATTTCACTGACTTTCATATACATTTTTCAAGGACTTGTACACATTATACAAGTAGTATTATTCAAATAAGGAAGTAAAGCATAAGTGCATCGTTTACATACAATAGTTCAATTTCTGACTTCTATTTGTTGGTTCTTTTTTACCCCCATCTCTTAGCAGATTATTCATTTAGCATGAAATAATGCTTTAATAAAGTTTGTGTGTTTGTTTAGCGACACCTCTGGAACACATTGATTATTAATGAGCTGTTATTGGATGTCAAATACATGGATATCTCGACACTTGGTCATAGAGGAAATCAGTTCCCACCATATACATGTGGGCTACTCTTCTTCAAATTACAGCAAGGGATCTTTTATGTGTACTTTCCCACAGACATGATAGCACATATCATGGCCATTGATGGACATGTTGTGATCATTGGTTGGAATTGGAAATAACCCAACAGATCCCCTGCAGAGGATCGATCCTTCAACTTATCGAGCCACAGGTGGACCCTGTACTGCTGAGATACGCCTGGCTCCAATGATGTTTTGATACGATCGCTAACTACATGTATGTATTGGTAGCTTACATAACACTAACAATCTGGAATATATCCATCTGGAATAGATCCATAATCACCTGTCATGGATGCAATTAGAGAGCACAATTTCCACCTTTGTACACAGTATTGGTAAAAACATCCCTACACGTACATGTTAATTACTGTAATCCTTATGTCTGCATCAACTTAATTAGAGAACCATTTTTCATCTGTTGTATTGATCCTTGGCAGAAACATCAATATATCTGCATTGTACTTCATCATTTGTAATTATCATTGGCAAAACTTGAGTATTCATATGTTATTCACTAGTGTGCATCACTTTAATTACATACAATCTAAATGACAAAACACTGGCATGGAAAAATCCATTTCTCTGTGCAAGTTAGAGTCAAAGGGATATTATGAAAAAGTAGAGATGGCATGTATTCATGAATCGCAGCCAAAGTAGTGATGATACAAGGTGTTCAACAAAGTTGAGCATATCCTATCCAACAGGTGGCACCCATTGTACATGTAAGCACAGCCAGTTTGTTTTATCTGCTGTCTTCATCGAAATGATAAAAAAGCGTAAAACAGGTCAAAGAAAATCACTAAAACCAAATTAGTATTTCTTGTGTTATTAATACAGTACCAATATACTGGGGCAGTTGACTCATTTTATAGCAGATGTCATTACAACAACAATAACTACACTAATCTCATGGCAATAAATATACACAATAGTAAATGATTGTTTACACAGCACTTGGAATTTGCAGTGGAAATTGGCAATTGCTGACAAAAAGCTATTCCAAAATTTATTCAATCACAGAAAAAGATAAATTGAATTATATAAATTTTGGTTTCCATTCCTGTTGAAATTCCAGGGTCAATTACTAATAATAGACTGAAATGTTCTGAATGTACATGTAGCTATCCAATATGCTTAGAACAATAGAAATGAACAAATACATGTAGAAACATAGTCCATGATCAGTGGCAATAGACAAAACTAAAAGGAAATTCTACACTACACAGTTTTGAATATATGTGAAACCATGGGACAATTTCGAAAAAAAATTCCTGAAAAAAAAAAAGAAGTGTTAAACATTAAATTTTTAACAATAAAATTATTTCTCTATAATGTGACTAGAAACTATGTGTAGGTCTCATCCTTTGAAATATAGAGAATACATTATTTTTATTTTATTTTCAAACTTACAATTGAAAGTTAGTACTTGTTTGTTTCTGCTCATAAAGAATTTGTAAAGTTTTCCTTACCTGTTGTAAATGCATGTTCTTTGTGAGCGTTTCTTCTAACATTCTTTGTAACTTCTTATTCATGTCCTTCAGTTCCTGATCGTCACCTTTCTTTATGACATCAAGTATCTTATTGATGGAAATCTTGTCGTCGTGCACATGAGTTGAATGTCTCCGGTCTGCAATAAATGAACCAACATATCACAGATATAGCATTCTGAGTGATCCACTCGTTCACATAATACATAAATAGACATTGCTTACACACATACTAATATACTTGTAGTTGAAGTGGCAAACGATTAAATATTAGAAGCAATCAATACAATTGTTTGTCAATAAAAAGTACCAAAAAGAATTATTGTATATCATCTTAAGTACTGTAATATCCTTTTTTTTTGCAGGAAGTTACTTTCGCAATTCTACATATTTCCATAATTTTGTGTAAAGTGTATTTTTGAGAATCTCCCACCCAACAAAAATGGGATGGGTCAAGGATATTGGCACCAAGTTTCTGCTCTGTTGAGCCTGCAGATAATAGATCTATTCTAACTCAGTGAATGCAAGTTTTTTTGTGATCATACGACTTGTAACAAGGAATTTTATGTAACTTAATGACATTTTTACATTTCTGTTCAAGTTTAGATATACTAAATATATGCTGGAAAAACATTCAGTGTTTTCTCTTCTGTTAACATAAAGTTTAGTTGCGTTCAACTTGCTTCACTTAATCATAACGTAATAGAGCTTTTTGCACCAAAATGATGACTGATGCCCTTTAAGTAACGTATTTCCTATAACGGCTGACGTTCCTCTGGGAACACATGTGCACTGACCTGTCTTGCTCCCCATCACATAGTGACTAATTATAGCTGTCTTATTGAGCAGATCATCAGCCATGCACGCGCTACTCGTCTCCAAGTGATTCACCTGCAAGTAATACATTCAAATTCTAATTACTTATATACATTACTAAACCTGTTAAAGGAGTACTACAGACAAATGATATTAACTTTTGAAACCATGCACTTCACATCCAATAGGACTAGACATAGTAAGAGTGAGACCTACATGTAGGTCCATTTACATTTCCAAACATGTTTTTATTATAAATCGGTACACTAAATGTATAAGAACTCTTTCTCAAGTTTTAGCTACAAATTTGTTCAAGTAAATTAATATAAAAACCAGTTTATTTATCAGTCTAATCTGGATGTACTTATCCACCATAAGATTCATGCTGACCCCCTCCCCTCTCCCTCCCTCATCCTCCAATCCAACTGGGCACAGTCCACTACCAAAGATACAGACATGTATGTCCAGTACGACATACTGTTTGTCCAGTACGACATACATGTACAATGTACTGTGTATGTTTTAAAATAGAGTAAAAGAGGTTGACAGATGTTCAGTAGCAGAATGTCAGACTCTAAACGTAGGCGACGTCCTGTGACTCCATCTAATTGGAAATCTGCTTCAACCTAGACAGTGCTTAATTCAGACAAGGGACGAAGTAGACTCAAAAGTGAGAAACACATACTGGTAAGATCCTGTCAAATTGGTACATATATCACCGGTATACAATATTGTCGGTTAATGCATTTATTATTGATAACATGCCACATTTTTTATATATGATATGTCAAAAGCAATATTAGTCAATAAAACAATTTGAATTTATATTCCCAGCTCTAATAAATGCAGCATTAATAACAGTTAAAGTACATAAACATTGAAGTTAGCCTGAGTAGGTGTGGAGTGGGTGGCATCAATTAGCACAGCCCACGGTGTTGATGATACATGTACCTCGCTGAATAGGTCTCTTCACTTAGTACACTAATACTCACTGCATGTGAATACTTCTTAATTAACAATCAATACACATGGAAAACAACTTCTTCCATCATTGGACATAACTCATGAGATAATATCCATGCATTTAATCTTTAATACCAACACCCACATTAGTCCCAATCTATACCCCAGGGGTTAATCTGGGAGTTCTCAGACTACTACATGTACCCTGGGGGTTAATCTGGGAGCTCCCAGACTATACAGATGTTAGTGTTAGTATGATATGGACCAGTCGTGGATCACTGGTTGGAATGATAAATAACCCAATGGGTCCACTGAGGATTGATCCATAGACCTTTTGAACCTCAGACAGACATTCTTGCACTGAGCCATATTCCACAACATACTTTAATTGAAAGTTTTTAAGACAAACACATTCTATGATAATTTTACAAAACGCACATTTATCTGTGACAAATAATAGAATATATATATAGCTCCATACATTATATTGCAATGCATATTCTTTAACCATTATATGTTTATTGATTAACCGCATAGACAATTATTTAAATTATTTCCATAATTATATTTTAATTGTATTACCATTTGTTCATACATAATCCTGTTTAATTCTTGCTGAAGTGTCATTCAATATAAATTCATTTATTCCTTGTGAGTTTTAATAAAATATTCATGATTTTTTTCTCTACTGTCAATCACTCTACATACCACATGTTGTGAAAAATAACACAACAAACCAAAATGAATTCTTTCCATAACTAGCGAACTGAATGATTCAAATCCAATTAATACAACATTTCAAAGAAAAGAGAAAGATAAATGTTCTGAAACAAATTAAGGATAACACCCAGAAAATAAAACACAATATCTAAGAAAGGGAGAGATCTCAATAATGTGCATGGCCTGTTGATGGAAGCCAGCTGTGTTAAATTGAAATAAAAACAGATTAAATCAAATAAAGAAGAAAGAAAAAAAAAGAAAAAAACCAACACTAGAAAAGTTAGTAAAAAAACCCCATTATTTCATGCTCTGTGTATGTATCAAAAAAGGTTGAGCAATAAAATTGTTGAAAACCTCTTTCAAAGCACTTGATCACTGATGCACAATGAAGGGGAAATAACTCCCACATACCTTCTCCTCAAGGCGCCACTTTTCTTGTTGCAATTGAGTCACTCTTGATAACAACTCATTATTTTCGTGTTCCACATCACTCGAGAAGCTGTAATTCATCGTGTGGTTTGGTGACTGTCGTTGAAAACACAATCAGATTAATCGCAAATCAATACACTTACACTCGTATGATGGCAAGCAAACCAGGCTGCCAGTTTATAGTAGCAAGACTAAACTAATGGCGGTTCTTTATTACAAACAATCACCATTTTACATACAATAATGCACATCACATTCCGGGGAGAGTTGGGGATGGTGACAATGGGTATTTATGGTCTTAACTCGATCCTAACATATCCTATAAAGTCCACTCTCCCAAAAAATATATGTTTATAAAATTTAACTATCAATTTTTCAAGTTATTTTAATTTCAAACTGCCTTTAATACAACATTTCAAAGAAAAGAGAAAAATAAATGTTCTGAAACAAATTAAGGATAACACCCATTTGTATTGCAAAAAAAAAGATCAATCATAATCACATGTTGAAGAAACATGTTTATATTTGCATATCACAAAAATATTTGAATATTTAAGACCATTCAAGATTTTCAATAAGAGTACAGACAGCAGCAATCATCTGATGCTTAACCTCAACACCATCATGAAGTTGTCTAATAAAGTGGTTTGCATGTTCTCTTTATGATTCAATTCATATTATTGTTTTTACTATCATTCATTTTATGTCGATTTCTACAAATAATGTGTGAATTATATACAGAAATAGTTTAACAATAAGTGTATTATAAAAATTTAACCAATTCCAACCATTACTGTGACTAGTTATAATACCGGTAGATAACATTAAATTAAAGACTTACTTGAGGGCCAGAATCTTTACTTAACCCACTCGCACCAGCACTCCAGGATGACACAGAGCTGAAACCAACAAAACAACTAATACTTTAGTAAATGTTGAATGATAACACATGTGGTCAAGAGATCGATCCTCCACAGCGCAAAACATTTTTATGGGCTATTTTCCATTCCAGCCAGTGAAACACGTCTGGTTTAT
>JAULBR010095879.1:0-11753 GCA_032355825.1 Melanodrymia aurantiaca
TTAGTAGACAAATGGCGGCCATCTTGAAATTATTGATAAAGCATCAAAGTAATATCAAATATCAATTTGTTTACCTATATTACTTATGAATAGCCACCAATGTCATAAATATACTCATTTATAAGCCAATATATAACAATTATATTACTTTAGTGACCATATGGTGGCCATTTTGTTTTGCCAATTTGAAGGTGAAGGACTCAAAATCCAGCTTGGGATCCGGCAAATTTGGATTCAGCATATCCAAAATATGTTAAAAAGTTTGGTTCCCAACTTTTACCCAAAAATGCTCCTAAGGTCTTAAATAAGGCCTCTTTTCAGAAATCCGTCTAGACTAATACCACAGAAATTGTTTTAAAAGTAGATGCTGTAAATGTAAATGTATAATCGCATAGTGCGGACATTCCGACTGCTTAATTTTGAAAGGGAACACAGCATGCACACAATGAAAAGTGGGCACTGTCAAAAACTAGATGTTCTAAAATGCGTTCTGGGGGCATTGTGGATATTTAATGGGACACTTTCAATCACGTAAAATTTCCTAAATATGTTTCCGAGACATGACTGTTCATTGGAAAGTAAATGCTCTTAAAACGCTTCGTCTGTGCTTTGGCCAATGATTTGAAAGGGCATCTGCAATAAAAAAAAATGGTGGTGGGGCACTATTGAAAAATAAGATTCTTTTAAAAAGTAACATGTACAGTACTAGGAAATTCTGGCTGCCCAATAGGACAAATGCAGTCGAAGGGGGCTCTGTTTAAAAGTAGATACCGATATCTACACTTTAAAGTGTTGTGGACGCATTCTGGTCCATCGCACGCCATTCTTTACACTAACATCATGTATGTCACGTGACCACCTATCTCCGTGGTTAATCCACGCTCAAGACTTGTAGGTACTGGGTTCGAATCCCGCTCCCGGCGATATCTTTAAACGCAGTACCAGCTCCAACGATAGCGAGTGCTCAGCCTGTGTCCCACTACTGGTTAACACAGGTCATGGTATGTACCGTCTGTCAGTGGAGTTATAAGTAGAGCATACAAAAGATCCCTTGTGTTTAGTAATAAGCATCAGGTTTGTTGTCACACTAACACTAACTTCTGTCTAGGGTGGGCAGTTGACACACCTAAACTGCATTTCCAGGATACACATACTTGAACCGTAATTGGATAATTCCACGGCTAGTCTATCAAAGACGGTGGTGTGTGCTAACCTGTCTGGGAAAGTGCATATAAAACAACCCTTGTTGTTACCCGAAGAAGAGTTGCCTATGAGGTGGCAGCAGGTTTCCTCTGTGACAGTGTCAATTTAACCGTGCGTGTGACATCCAATAACCACGTGCTGATTAATAAGCAATGTGTTCCAGTTGTGTAGTTAAACAAACAATCTTTTAATTGGATATATGCATTTAATAGTAGCTAACTCATCAGTACTAGTAATAGAATACATGTATGGCTTTAAGCGAAAACAACACGACTAGAAAGTGATAGTGTTTGCATTTAATAATGTGCAAGTCACTCGATGGTCTTGTATACAAACACACTGGCCTCAAGATAGAAACATCTTTAAACTATTATACATGCACGAATAGTTCAGTGTTTAATCTCATTATATGCACAATAACACACAACTACTAATCATATCACTTGTTTATCCCAGATATACCGGGTACTACCGGTAAATGTATAATGTTTATAAATTCCATTCTTGAAAGTGTCACGCACCATATACATGTACTGTTTTATAGCTAAGTACAGTACACATTTGAAACTGTAAATCTTAAGTAAGTCTTCAGTTGATAATATGAATATTTCCATAATTATCTTGGGGTTTATAAATGCAGTCAGTTTTTGTTCGATTGCTTGTCAAGGATAAAAAAAACCCAACATTGTCGAAATCTGCTATAATGGGTGAATAATCGGTCATTTGGGAGACATTTACCAAATGTTTTTGTTTTTAGAAGTTTTTCATCTATTGACTAACTTTTGACAAAATTCAAACAGTTGGCAAGTTTTTTGACATCCAATAACCGCTGATTTATAATCAATATATTCCAGTGGTGTAATTAAACAACTAAAGTTATCTTTTACCATCGGACTTGTGTGTTGTGGGACATTAGTAGTAATAATAATGAGAGTCAATGATGTACAAGAGACTGGAAGACCGTGTGTACAAACGTCATTATTTATATATCGGGTATACAGCAGCGTGGTTACTTTCAAGTATCGACTATCGTCTCTGGAAGACATTCCCGACTTCCATATTACGGCAATAAAGTTGACTTCCCTTTACGACCGGTAGGCGGGCAACCAGATGTTGAAGGTCGAGTAGCAAATTGTTTATAGTTCTAATTGCGAGTAACCACCTCTTTCTTTAGAATGTCATCTTTCCGTAACTTCACGCACCATCCTCCATTAGGACAGCCAGGGATACAATACGAAGGCATCGTTCGTTTTTAATACTCCTTGTTGCCTTACCTTTCCTGTCGATAGGCCTAACTACGCAACACTGTGTAACCTATTTGCTTTGCGCTAAGGGCAGATAACTGAGAAATATCTCCCATTGCCATGTTT
The DNA here is from genome assembly GCA_032355825.1 of Melanodrymia aurantiaca. NCBI lineage: Eukaryota > Metazoa > Mollusca > Gastropoda > Neomphalida > Peltospiridae > Melanodrymia > Melanodrymia aurantiaca. The sequence continues at coordinate 2,574 of JAULBR010095879.1, forward strand.
GCAGGTTTTGTGTTGATGCCAAGTATTATCACTTAAAACAGTGGTTCATGTGTGTGTGTATGTCATAGCCTTGTTGATGGGAATGTCTATCAGGACACTGGTTGGTGAAATATAACATAGCTACTTGAAAACAAATTTAAACGAGAAATATTATGATCGTGAATAAAACAAAATGAAGTATAAGACTTTTATTTGATTTTGAGTGATGTACAGAAAGGTCACAAAAGGACAAATGGTGGCAAATTGCATTAGACATAATATCACCTCTAAACATTCCTTCATCTACACACTGTGGTAGGCACAAAACTGTGCTAGTCTAAACAAATGTGTTCATCTATTACACATTTAGTCATCTCTATTCTGGTAGACACCAAAATGGCTGCTATTGAACATTGAGAGAAAAACCAAACAGAATGCACATGCATAATGTCGTGACTATTTTTTATAAGAAATGAAATAAATAGATGTTTAACAACACCACAGGACGAAAATAAACATCTTATATTGGGCGTCTTTTGTAAGAGTGCAATATTTTATGAAAATACATGTATCTCTTACCATTTGTTCAGGATCTTTTCCGACACATTCATAATCATTATGCCTATTGGCATAATTTTCTCACAACATGCTTTAGCAATATGGCAAATTTAATGAAAATACCTCATTAAAATCTTTAGAACTAATAAGTCTTAACGACAGAAACTGAAAAAGCAAGTTCGACTTAGTTGCAGTTTTTAATGATGAGTTGAAATACAAATTGAATCTAACGCACACGTAGAATTTTATGATTAAAATGCAAATTATTCTAATAATCCAATGAGTGAGCTGATTTTCACGGCTCTAGTGAAATGGACATGCACCAGATGCGGAGTTGGTGGCACAGATCCAATGATGACTACAGCTGATCTGTCGCTCATGGGCATCTGGTCCACGAGGTATACCGGTAAGTTATTTATAAATTATGCATTTGTATTAAATTTAAAATATAGACTTGCAATGAACATATTATGAACTTGAGTCCAAACTGGTTTTTAAACAAACCCATTTCACTCCATATCAAATGAAAAATCAATGTTTGAGCCAGGGGAGCTAGTTTACTATGCAAGGGCACACAGACCCACTCGTCAACCATTTGAATTGTTTGTCCCTGGACTGATAAGTAAATATAAAACAACATGATCAAAAGTGCAGTAGGATGTGTCATAAGGACTGACTAGTCAGCTATAATCTCCTGGAAGAGTCCATAATTATGTTGGAAATCTCGCACAAAATCAAACACAATCGTAACTTTTCACACAAATTATATGTGAAGCATGAAAAAGATGAATGATCATATTACATGACATTGTGGAAGCAGAACGTAGTGCACAGTACAAACGAGTGCATGAGGTTAGATGGGACAAAGGATCGACCCTTGGGGGGACCCATTGGGTTATTTCCCGTTATAAGCAGTGATCCACCACTAGTCTATCAAAGGCTGTGTTATCCGTCTGTGGGCAAGGGCACATAATTTCATAAAAGATCCCTCGCTGTCATTTGGTAAGAGTAGCCTATGTGGCAGCAGCAGGTTTCCTCTGTGAAACAAGTGTTGATAAAATCGTGCATATAACATCCAATAATCGCTGATTAATAATCAATGTGTTTCAGTGGTGTCGTTAAACATACTTTACCTTTTTACATGACATTGTCTAATTAAAAACGATTTACACAGTAATCAGCAGCAAACTCAATATCGAAATGTAATGTTCACTTGATCATACATTACTAAGACCACACAAAAAACAACTACTTTACATTCCAAAAACACTTACATGTAGAAAGCCATTGAGAAAAGAATGTGTTCAATAACGTCCCATCACTTTAATAACCAGCTAGTAAGGGCCAGGAAGATGCTAATTGTGACATGTACGTGTATGGTGAATAAAAAATGTAAATAGCTGTCTTGAAAAATGAGGGATGTATTTAAATCACAGGATGGATATATAATTCACTAAAACCAATTATACACACATCATCATAACCGCTCGGCCAAACCAGTCGTTCTTAAAACAGAATGCCAATTTACCCGCTTTTATAATTTGTACTGTACAGCAGTGGGTTCGAAATCTAGTGTAATAGTAAATAAATAGTATGTTCAGCAACTGGGTACTAGAGTATAGGTGTAATGAAAGAATTGCTGGGAGAGTGAGAATTGTATGAAGAAGACCTATTAGCTTTGTGTGGCCTCAGTAACGTAAGATAAAAGATCTCATTGGGAAGCATCTAACAAGGGAGATGATTCATCATCATCTGATAGCGAATCATCATCATCATCATCATCCGAGTCGGACGTATTTTCAAAGTCTCCGAATGCCAAGCCCCGGTCCATTGATTCAGCATGTGAAAGATTCATTGCTTTACTTCGTTCTGAATCGTTCGAATCATAATTCTCATCATATATGAATCTCAGTTTTTTAGCACTCGACATCTCCCGTAAATTATAACCACTGGCCGTCTTGTCTGTAGACATGTTTATCCCGTTCCGGTCCCCACCAAGCTTTGAATAGACGCGTAGAATATCTGAGGTAACTCTATTCAAGTCTTGTTTGATGGGGTCGCTAGAACTATCCATCATCGACTGAGACATTTCAAACTGCAGCATCTCGCTGTCACTCTGGGAATCATCGGAATCCGTATTCCGTTTCTTCTTCTTCACTTTGAGTCGACATCGCCGTTGTCGTTGCTGAGTCTTCCTCGCCTCGTCGTATTCCGGATAGAGACGTCGTAACTCGGATTCCCGCGCTCGGTGAATGCGTTTCCGTTTCAGATCTCTCAGTTTCTTCTGTGCGTATTTCTCTCTGTAATCTGGATCGTGTTTTAATCGGTCTCGGTAATTGCGCGCACGAGTTCTGTTCTGTTCTCGGTACTCGTAACCTTTAACCATCATCTCACTCAGCTTCAACTCGAACGCATGGGGATCAAGAACCTGACTGGATGCCGATTGGCCGGACAACACGGGCATCGGACCAATCAGCTGCTGAACGAGGAGTAGCTGCATGGGAGTCAATTGAGCAGCGATTCCACCAGGCAGTGGTTCCAGTTGTTTGGGATTCGGATCGAGTTGAAGAAATCTATTGCCCATTTTGTTCTGGAGAATTGAAAGTTGATACATGAACCACTCCTGGGCATGTTTAAGAGTGTCTGTACTGGCCACAGTATCACTAACAGCAGTGCGTAACGCCCACTCACTGGAGGCCGTATCGTTGAGGTCAGGTCGACTTGATGGATCGGTCTTCATAGCGGCTCTCAATTCAGTAAGGTTTGGTTTTGATTCTCTAAAATTTGTAAAAGGTACAAGAATTCATAAATTATATTGCCATATTTAAGTTCGCACAGTATATAAGAATAATGATTTACAATGTAAGAATGGTAAATGCTATGATTCACATGCCATGACTGCAATATAAGTTATAATAAGTACTTTACGCTGCTATCAAAAATGACATATCGCAAGTTGGATAGTATTTTCCAAATTGAGAAAATTTAAACCCACGAAAATATTTCAGTATTTGTAAAGTGTTTCCTTCATACCCATCTCTAAAACTAAGTCCTAAATGAAGCACATAATTATATCTTAAAGATGGTCTAAAATAAAAGGTGAAATTTAAGTGGAGGTGTTAAAAACGCTTACTAAAAAGTTACAAGTTAAATGGAATTTACTAAATCTGACAGTCTACGAATGTTGTGTGTGTATGTATCTGTAATGATTTCAATACCAGAACGCTGTACTGTGTAACATACCTTTCATCGTGACGTGAAGTGCCGTATTCCGATGTCGTATTATTGCCCATCTGGCTAGCACTAGGAGACTGGGAGGTAGAAGTGAACACATCAGTAACATTGCCCGCTGGAGAACTGTCTTCAAACAACGATGGTACAACTCTCATCACACTTGCAGATACTAACTGAGAAACGGACTGGGAAAACCGTCGCCCATGTTCCTTGTTACCCCCGACAACATCCATTTGAATATCCTGCTCCTCATTCGAATCAAAGCCTTTAGGAAATTTATCCATTTCCTCAGGAGACAATTCAGTTTTAATTACACTGAGGATCTCATTTGATTCTGTGCAACTACCGTTTACTCTTTGCATATCACCAGAATGAAGTTGTTTGATATTGTGTTCAGATTGGTTGACTAGATTGGAGTTGAATAGAGTGAAGGATGAATCTATTGTAGAATTTGATAACACAGAATTATGAGAATCGGCAGAAGACTGACTCAGCGATCCCTTCATAAACCTTGCTAAATGTTCCAATGGTTGGGTATTGTAATCTGGGCTTCCCAGTGAGAACATGGTCAGCAGTGATTTGCTCGGAAGTGACGAATCCGCGTCTTCGTTCCCGGAAGTGCTACTCGCGACCGGTCCAGACACAAATAGCGATGGATCCAGTGATGGCGTTTCCAGAGGTTTTCCCGAATCAAAGAGGCCCATGCTTTTCTTCCACCTCTCCATTTGTTTCCTGAGTCTTTCCTTCTCTTTGAACACAGCTGCTGCCTCAGGATCCTCTTTTAACTTGGCTCGTCTTTGTCTCATACGTTCCCGATCTAAAGCTCTTTTCCTCTCCAACTTCTCTCTCATTTTAACAAGTTCTTCCGTTAAGTGTGGAACTGTTGGTGATGATGGATCAGAACAATCTGCCAGTGTAGATGGAAGATCACATGATACGTTAGGTGTACTTAACGGTCCAGATGATAATGTCAGAAGACTTGGAAGTTGAAAAGGAACATTCTCCCCATGATTAATAGAGGCCATGGTGACTCTGACAAGTTCATCAGGAGGCAAAGAAAGTAAAAGAGTATTTCTCCGTCTTTCAATTCTCTTACGTATTTTCTCTCGCTCCCGTATAGCCGCAGCTTGTAGTGGGTCCTTCACCCGCAGCTCAGCTCGTTTCTTTCTAACTCTTTCTGCTGCTTCAGCTCGCTTCACCTCAAGATGCGACCGCAGTTTGGCTAGGTTGGCAGCAGTTTCTGAGTCGAGAGGAAGTTGTTTGAGAGGGCTATCCCCAGTTGCGCCGTCTGTCAAGGACGCTATAGCAGCTTGAAGGATTTCTGTGTTGTTTGCAGCGTCCTTGAGCGTTTCGTCAGGTAATGACAGAAGGATGGCATTCCGCTTTCGTTCCTCCCTTTTCTTTAACTTCTGTCTTTCTCGTTCGATAGCGGCTGCAACTGGATCGTTATCTCTCATCAGTGCGCGTCTTTGTCTCATTTTCTCACGACTAACCACCTTTACTTTCTCCTTTGCAAGTCCATCCATATGCATCCTCTTTGATCGCATGCGGTCACGATTTATCGCCCTCCTTTGTTCCTCCTTCTCTTTGAGGTCTTCAATGTTATCTCCAGGGCTGAATGGAAACGGAACAGAAACTGGATTTCCATCGTCATCGAGTATTCCTGAGTTGATTGCAAGACCAGCAGCTTCAGAAAGCAGGTCTGGGGGAAGTGACAACAAGAGCTGATTCCGCTTTCTCAACATCTGTTTTCTAGTCCGGTCCTTTTCTCGTTCTTCTTGTAACTTTTCTGGATTTGACAACCTCAGCTCTTCGCGACGTCTTCGTCTATATTCTGTATTTTTTTGTTTTCGGATTTCTTCTGAAAGGGATTTTTCTCGTTTACGTCTTCTAGAATTTGGAGATTTTGTGGATTTCTGTTTTAGTTTTTGTGCTGAACTGGGAAGCCACTCATCCTCAATATCATCCAGCTCAGACTGAGAATCATCTGATGACTGAAAATATACATCATTCAGATCGCTTTCCGACAGATGCGATGTGTAAAATGTATCTATTTCCTCTTTCACATCAATTAATGTTTCCGGTAACCCACACTGGTTTGATGTTCCAGAATGACTTGGCATCCTTCTAGTACACAAGGGCAGATCATCATCATCATCATCATCGTCTGAAGGATCACATGTTTTATTATGCTCGCTAGGACTCCCTGATTCAGAATCTGACGTCTGCTGGGGAAAGTTAAGCAAATTTGAGCATTGCTGTTCAGTACTTTTACAACTTTGTTCAAACATTTTTCGTCTTTGTTCCAACACAGAAAGCATCTCCGGATCATCAGTTTCATCCTCAAGTTGTTTAAGTCTTTTCTCCCTTTTCCTCTGATTATCACGGAATTTACACAGCTCACCGTAGTCCTTTCTAGAACAATCTTTAGCACCGACTTTCCGTTTCCGTTTGTTCCTGCCAGACAGAGCTGAGTTGGTGACATATTCATCAAGCAGCGGGATTCCGTGTTTACTATCTACATTGCTGTGGAAGTCATCAACACAAGTCTGGCTGACATTTTGATCATAGCAAAAGTGAAGTTCATCGTAACTTTGTTGTTCTTGTTTCACTTTAACTAAGCCAAATGGACTGGAATTATCGGTTGGTTGTGCCTGAAGACACTGCTTGAGGGAAGCTGTTTGACATTGTTGTTGTTGTATGTTGTTACTGCCACCTGTAACATGAACATGGCCTGAACTAATGTAATCTTCTTTAAGCTGACTTACACAATCTTCTAATTTTTTTCTTTTACGAAAATTTGGCCTCATACTTTGTACTTTTTCTTTATCAGCAAAAGAACTATCGAGGTCATCTATTTTTGGTTGAATGGTGTTTACATGTTTTTTTTGCTTATGTATAAATTCAGATTGAGAGCACTCCTGGCAATCATCACAATCGGAATCACTTTTTGTCGTGAGAGAGGATTGATCGATTGTTCTGGTCACTGGTTTACATGTCACGTCTTTCTCTTCACAGCTGTCAGGTGAACTGTGACTAGCAACGTCAGGCCTGACAACGAGGTTTCCATCAGGCGTGGTCAACACTGACTCCTGATCCACACCACGATGTCTGAAACGGGAAACAATCCAAAGTACTAGAGGCATTTCAAATCTAACATCTGCGTTCAGTAACAGGACATAACCATTTCGAAATACTTTACAATAAAATGCGTTTTAGCTAGGCCTAGGAAAGAAAGTTGTGCTATTCTAGTTAAGAGATTCTACCTAGCTTTTACCTAAAAGTTTTTCTGTGGACCATGTTTCTAAATTGTCTATTAAGGCTTATTTTGAGCAATTAATTATCTGTCTTCCACTTGTCGGCTAACAAAATGAATTGATATTGTAAAGCTAAAAACCTAAAATGAGAAATCTTAAAGAACATAAAAACCTAGATTGCTTACTATGCGAGTCTTGAAATAGTTATTGAAATGAATTCAGATTTCAAATGAGTCTGTAATTTGGATTGTTTTCACATTCTAATCTTTTTTTCAAATGTTAAATTACATAAACAACAAATTCATTAAAACATAATAAACATATTTTAATTACCAACCTGTACAATAATGAATTCGGACAGCAAGTTTACAAAAATAAAGACAAATGTAACAAATGAAATGTTCTAAATTTACGAGTGACATTTCTCGCAGTACTACTAACACATCAGTGTTTAAAAACAAGATGTTTAAAAAACCAAACACAGCACAATGTGTTAACAACATGCCAACACATTGTTTACTAATCAACTGCTATGTTAAATATATAGTAATTTACAGGCAAGCAGAAATGGAAAATATTTTAGCAGCCCACAAGACCAGTATCGACTATAATAGACTAGTCAGTCAGTCTATAGCACAAACAATATTGTTTAAAATATTACATTATACACTTCACCTCAAAATTGAAATAATAATCCAGTACCAAATGATGTTTGACCTTCACTTTCTGTTGTAACTTTTACTGATATATATATTAATACTATTACTAATTTGAAATGGGTGCACTAACAGTACAAAAGTATAAATAAATGAAACCAACTGGTATTAAAAATCAAATGGTTTATATCTTGCAATAGTTTATTTGTTATGTTAATTAACTGGGAATTAAACTGCAACAGTTGAGTTTGAGTTTGATTGTGTTGCACGTGACACTTTAGATGCATCATCTGCAACATTTATTGTAAAATCCCAACCTTGACAGTTAACAAAACACAAATACACTACTGTCGATTCCATTGGATAATTGAAACTAAGAACAACCAATCACAATTCACATGACATTTACAAGCCAGAAATTCCCCTGCTCACGTGCACAAACATGACACTAATTCATGAACCTGTAGGCATGACACCCACACTGTGGAATGTATTCACCAATTTTTACAAATAAGACATTCTGAAATGACTGATGAGCTGTATCTCGTATTTGATGCAAAATAAATAATTTATTTGCGAAGTCAGAGAAAAGCAGGTCGCCCGTTGGACTGGTGGTTGAATTGTTTAACTTGTCAATCAGAATTACTGATGTTTGTCACTAACTTCTCAACTAAATCCAATCATTTGGAAAAGAGAATAAATTCAATAGTTTGTGCAACCATGTTTTTATGCTTCATTTCAAATGTAAACGTTCAATAATCTTATTATATATATTTCAAACTGACCTCTCTTCCAGATTGCTGTCCCCTGAAGCCTTCAATTCTGACTGTAGCTCACCGCTCTCGACAAACTCTTTAATGATGTCCAGTCCTCCAACCAGTTCACCATTAGAATACACTTGTGGGTAGGTCGGCCAGTTGGAGTAGATTTTTAAATCTGTAACAAAATAGCGTACAAAGTGATTAATTATATCCAACTAGTTCACCATTAGAGCCGATATACTTCTTTATCATTTTAATGAAAAAAAGAAAACCGGTATTAAAAAAAGTCGGAAATTTTCATGATTTTCACATTTGTTAATTAATCGTTAAAATTACTATCTCGCAATAATTACTAACAATTAAAAGCCATTGAAAAAGACAGCCATGGTGTTTTTGCAATGCCAAAATTCAATGTCGCAAGTTGAAAGTTTTTTGAAAATTGTGAAAATGTACAGCACGAGTATGTGACTGACTGTGTGTACAAATAAGTTTTACCTTGTCGGACTTCTTCATCGGCGAGGATGTTGAACGTGCTGTAGTTGATGTTCTGTTCGTTTAGCAACTGAATCAGCTGACGACTAAATCCTGCAATATCATACAAGTATGAATAACAAGCAAATTAAAAACTATTTACAAACATACGAAGACCAGGTTATAAATAGTAAAGTAAAGTTTGTTTTATTTAACGACGCCACTAGAAACACATTGATTATAAATCAGCGGTTATTGGACGTC
>JAULBR010095890.1:0-11752 GCA_032355825.1 Melanodrymia aurantiaca
GGAGCACATCCTACAGAGATGCACACGGAGCACATCCTACAGAGATGCACACGGAGCACATCCTACAGAGATGCACATCCTACACTCACGGAGCACATCCTACAGAGATGCACATGGAGCACATCCTACAGACTCATGGAGCACATCCTACAGAGATGCACACTGAGCACATCCTACAGAGATGCACACGGAGCACATCCTACAGATGAACAAGGAGCACATCCTACAGAGATGAACAGGGAGCACATCCTACAGAGATGAACAGGGAGCACATCCTATAGAGATGCATGCGGAGCACATCCTACAGAGATACACGCGGAGCACATCCTATAGAGATGCACGCGGAGCACATCCTACAGAGATTCACGCAGAGCACATTCTATGGAGATGCACTCGGAGCACATCCTACAGAGATGCACGCGGAGTACATCCTACAGAGATGCAACAGAGCACATCCTACAGAGACTCACGGAGCACATCCTACAGAGATGCACATGGAGCACATCCTACAGAGATGCACGCGGAGCACATCCTACAGATGCACGCGGAGCACATCCTACAGATGCACACGGAGCACATCCTACAGACTCATGGAGCACATCCTACAGAGACTCACGGAGCACATCCTACAGAGATGCAACAGAGCACATCCTACAGAGATTCACGCGGAGCACATCCTACGGAGATGCATGCTGAGCACATCCTACAGAGATGCACGCTGAGCACATCCTAGAGATGCACGCTGAGCACATCCTAGAGATGCACACGGAGCACATCCTACAGAGATGCACATGGAACACATCCTACAGAGATGCACACGGAGCACATCCTACAGATGCACACGGAGCACATCCTACAGAGATGCACGCGGAGCACATCCTACAGATGCACACAGAGCACATCCTACAGACTCATGGAGCACATCCTACAGTGATGAACAGGGAGCACATCCTACAGAGATGCACACGGAGCACATCCTACACTCACAGAGCACATCCTACAGAGATGCACAGGGAGCACATCCTACAGAGATGCACATGGAGCACATCCTACAGAGACTCGCGGAGCACATCCTACAGAGACTCGCGGAGCACATCCTACAGAGATGCAACAGAGCACATCCTACAGAGATGCAACAGAGCACATCCTACAGAGATTCACGTGGAGCACATCCTACGGAGATGCATGCTGAGCACATCCTACGGAGATGCACACGGAGCACATCCTACAGATGCACGCGGAGCACATCCTACAGATGCACGTGGAGCACATCCTAGTTCCTACAGATGCACACGGAGCACATCCTACACTCATGGAGCACATCCTACAGAATTGAGACCATTTGAGTGGCCTATCGAGACTCGAGGAAAGGTTCATCCTTTATACAGAGTTCATACAACTTTGACATAAAAAAAATAATCCAAACTTTTTATACAACAAATACATATTTTTTAAGACTGTATTTCAATCGACTTGCGATTCTTGCCAGCCACATGATTAAGTCAAAGCAGCTTTACCTATGTTTAATACAGCAGGCTGCAAAATAACCGGGTTCACATCGCAAAAAGTTATGCAAAATCTTGTGATCGCGATGCAATATTTTTACACATTTTATAAAAGTGCTAATCAAATTCCAGTAGTTGCTTTTCCATCCTACATCCAGAAGAAGAAAAAAAAGCTAATTTTATAACAATTAAAAAAATTATTTGCACCATGTATATAGTGAAAGCCCAAATATAGATCTCTCCAGTTCTAACACCACCCCACAATTTTAAAGACAAGAATATGTCATTATTATTGAAATTTGAATAGTGACCCAGTAATAGCACCACTCCTGTTTAGGATGTTCAGTTTTTTTAGACCAAGATGGCAAGAAAATAGATCCTCCCATAATAACAGCTAGAGCTACAGGAAAATAGTCAAATGGTTGAATGTGTATTTATGCAATGCTTAAGCGTGTATCTAAAATCTTCAATAAACATTGGTAATCGTTCGAGATAAAAAAAAACATTGGCCGATTCTGCTTGTTAAATGGAGTCGCAGTTTAACGCTAAAATTGCAAAGCCAGATTTCCATACTATTTCAAGACAGTATTTTGCCATTACTTTTTCATGACGAACAAAATATAATCAAAATTCCATACGTATGAAGGATTTCAGTACCACGTATGAGTGAATCTTGTTTATAACAATATGTAGCTATCTTATCTTTCAGCAATAATAATTGTTTACTCCGTAGGTGCTTGGATCGAAACGATAAAGATTGTTTGTGTAATGACGTCCTCTGGAACACATAGATTATTAATCAGCGGTTATTGGATGTCAAAAGCATAATTATATCGACTTGGTCATAGAGGAAACCTGCTGCTGCCACATATGCTTCCCTTCTTTGAATAACAGCAATGGATCTTTTATGTGCACATTCCCAGACAAGATAGCACACACCACAACCTTTGATAGACCAGTCGTGGATCACTGGTTCGAACAGGAAATAACCCAACAAGTCCAGTGAGGAGGATTGATCCTTTGCCCCATCGAGCCGCAAGTGGACAGTCCACTGCTGGGTTACGCGCCACTCCTTTGGTTCAAAATGAATGAAGGCAAGAGATCCGAATATCCCCCCTTCCCATTGTCACAATGATTGTGTTTTATTCCATCACTATTAGATGGGGAACGTTCACATCTCGTTGCAGAGATATCACCCACCCTAATTTTGTGCAATGATAACATTAGGGGTGGTAGGATAGCATTTTGGTGGTTTGCCCGAACGTTTTCCCCACAGCTAAAGTACTTTTAGTGTACAAATTCTTTGAAATTGCAAACTGTAAATTTAACCAATTTTCAATTCAGCACACGGGTTCGTGCTATCAACTTCTCCTCTAAACAACCTCAGCCCCGGCCCCCCCCCCCCCACTACACACACACACAGATCTGACGCGGTGAGGGGGCTCTCGACGACACCAATTTAAAACGTAATTTCCAACTTCTGTAACTTTTAATGAAGTGTGACAACCGTGTATTTTAGTCAACAGAACGATCAGTTATTAGATTCCACAAATCTTACCAAAACAAATCAGTTGTGTCCTGTTATTTCAGTATTTCAAACATATCAACAAACTTTCTGTTACGCCTACCGCCATCTTCCTCGTGCAATAACTCTGCATTTCAGGTGGTTGTCTAACAAAATCCTGTGACAAAAGACTCGTGAAAATGTATTTCTTATGTACCTGCAAATAGCACCAAAGCTTAAAATATATTACAATATAAAGTAAATGATTTTTAACATATTTAGTAAACAATATTTAATAGTTTTTATGTGTTTGCCACTTGCATTTTAGTTGTAATTACAAAAAAAGAAATACATTTAAAATTGTTTTTCAATGGGCACAAAATATAGTGACACCGGTTCATCTTTGCTGCACGAAGATGTAAACCTGTTTATTTGGATGTGAAATCAACATTTTACAAGCGAAATAATGTATTAGCGTATAGTTTATTGTGCAATTATTTTATTGCGTGCAAATCTTCACATTTTTGGATTCGCTAACACTGCTAAAATAGAGATTGATATTACTGTGAATGGATTATGTTAATGAGAAGTCTTCAAAGCGTGACGTCACTAATTAGGACCAAATATAAAACTTGTATTGTTGAAGTTGTTCATGCGATGGTAGGCGATAAATAATCAACTTTTTAATGGGATGGACGCCACCAAAGTGGAGGTAAATATTCGTTTTAACTTACAGAATATTCTTGGTAAATATTTACTGTGAATTATTTATGAAACATGTATTCTATTTCAACGTATTATTGAACAAGTGACCTAGATGTGTGTCGATTTCATGTTTTAGCCTTGTCAGTTTGCTATCACGCATGCATGCCGATAGTGAATTGTAAAATTTCAATTTGTAATGTCTTCTTTGCAGTTTGTCGGAGCGTCTTGCGGACAGCACGGACCGTACACATTTTACAAGGCGTTTAAATATCATAAAGATGAAAAGCCAAAAATTTTGTCTTTAGGAGAATTTTTCTTCGTTGAAATATTGAAAGACGCACCGGTAAGCATTGGGGAACTTCAGTTGATTTGGGAAGACAAAAATAACAACCAACTGTTGGCAAGTGTTCGACTTTATTTTCTACCTGAGCATACCCCTGATGGAAAACAAGAATATCATGGAGAGGTAACTTTTATAATTATTGATAAATTAATATTATAACTCTTTACTAAGTACTGAGTGTTATGTTACAATATTTTATCACAGGTCACAGGTCATCTTCCATCTATTTAGTAAACTGCTATGTGTTTACTCAAGGGCAGATTGTTGACACTGAAGAGAATTATATTACATTGCAACTTTGTGTAAATTGTAATATAGGTTACAATGTACTTGTAGGTTGCTTTTACTTTGGATTCTATTTAAAACAAATTTAACCTGCATAATTTTATAATGTCAACTTTTAAACAAATTTCTTTTAAATATATAAATTAGTAAATGATTCAATCATTACATATATAACTTAGATCATTGTTAAAAATAATATTTCAGGAGTTTATTTCATTAACTGAATAAAATAGTACCGGTAACTCAAATAAATATTTGTATGTTTAAAATGAACATTTATGTAAATAACTTACATATTATAAAATTTCAGATTCTAAAATGATTTCATTATAATGTTAGTGTATATAATTGTAACAATAATTTGTTTTTATTTTATTCTAATTGGTCAAATGTAATTAATATTTGATTATCTCAAAGATCAATCACCATTATTTCATTAAAGCGTTTTATCCCAAAAATCTCACCTTTCCCTTACTTTTCTGAACTTCTCAATTATTTTATAAAGTCAACTATATTTAATAATTTTTGTTAAGTTTTATTCAAATGATATAAATTTACGTTATGAATTAACTGTATTTTCAATTCAGTAAACATAGATAATAATAAGTATAATATTAGTTGGAATTGTGAAATCATACAAGATTAAATAAAATATCCTTTTATATTTTATATGTACACTATGTACACAGTATTAAATGGCTGATAATTTTTCAACCAATGCAGAATATCACACATGAATTATTTATTGATCTCAATGTATTAAGTATTCTTTCGTTTTACAGAGCTATATATTTTGTAGTTTACAGAACATATGTTTTTAATGTATTAAATATATCAATATCTCATTAAAAAGTATTCATATGGGAAATATACATAATCACAGTGCACTATACAAAAACAGAATAATTATATTTTTGAATTGCTTTTAATTATTTTTTATAGAAGAAGAAAATCCCAGTTAATATGTGCTACACATAATCCTGTTCAATTTATTTACTTTTAATGTGTTTGACCCTTTAGCAGAACTTCAGTTATAATATATATTATACATGTATATAAAGACATAATCAGCTGTATTTGTGACTACTGGTGTTCTAAGCACAGTTATAATATATATTATACATGTATATAAACACATAATCAGCTGTATTTGTGACTACGAGTATTCTAAGCGTATAGGTTTCAGCTTTGACACTTGATGGAAAACTGCTCAACGTGTCTATTTTTAGCACATAAATATGGTAAACAGATGATATTTATCAGCAATTATTTACTTGGAAGTATAAGTCACTGTATCTATTCATTAATATCAAATTGTACAGCTTCTGAGAAGTAATTAATTAAGTTATTGTTCTATATGTAGCATTTTTTTGTTGAGTTATTCAACCTGGTGGGTCAACCACTTTACTATCCTTTTATCTAAGCCCATTGAAAGGCTACAGCATAAACTGAATGGCCAGGAGCCTAAGGGCAGTGAAACAGCCTGCCTTCACATCAGCTGAACATGTACAACATTTGTATGTGTAATCGGCAAGGTTCAATCTCAGCTATGGGATTCCACAAACTCTGTGACATATTTCACTGTTAAATCTATTTTAGCTATAATGTAGAAACAATGCCAGTTGCTGGTGCAATTTTTTAGTCTACAATAAATTGATTATTTTGATACAAGAGAAATGTCATTACATAGTTCTATTTAAGTTTAGTAGTACAATGTATGAATATGTTATACTAGTTAGTACTCTGTACACTAAGCTGTATACATTGTCATTGAGAATTTAATAAATCTCTTGCATATCATTGTGTTACCTGACACTACAGTGTGTTTCTTTGTATTGGAGATCAACATGTGGCATCACTTAGTAATGTGTATTCTGTAATAGTACAATAGTGATCTAATATGGAATTTTAGTAAAAAGTAATTTTTATTTTTGTTTGTGCTTTTATAATTCATATACTCCCTGCTGTGTTCTTTATAGATACATATATATATATGACAGCTGTCTGTGTGACAATTGGTTTTAAATTGATAGTACATTTCTTTTATGCATTGACCTACATGAGGAAACATCTGTGATATATACAGGTGTAATACACATGTATGCCATGATAATTATATTATACATGTGTAATACACATGTATACAAGTAGCATGTAACTGAATAAACTAAGCAATATGCTGTTCAGTGTTGCATAATTTACAACCTTGTATTTTTGATTAAAATTGTGGAATGTGGAATGAATTTAAAATAAAACACATTTGACTGATCTCTATATTTTACATTTAAGAAGTGTTCTCTTTTAAAATATTAATTTAAATGTTTTTATCAGGTCTTTAAAATTTCAATCATTTCATTATATAATTTAGTTCCAAAATAGTTTGTAATTTATACTAGAGTATCTTTATATCACTTGTCTTCAATGAGGTTTAAATTATCATTTATTTATGATCTTTTTTTTCGTTTTTATTTTCCTATTAATTTCCTTAATTAAACTCGTAATTTATTTGTGCTTTAAAAAACCATATGTGGGCCTAATTAATTATTGCTAAATAAATTATTGTGTTATTAGCCAATTTATATAACCGATCTATGATTTGGACACATTTCTGGATGCTGTATATAGACAGAGTGCATTGTACATGTGTAATTATTTTTTCGTTTTTCTACATGTAATTCAGTCATATTAAATAATAAATACTGTATGAAAGACAAAACAGTTTAGACATCATACATGTAGGTAGATTTATTGTACACATGGCTAAAATGCACACTAAATAAAATAAATGTTAAATTGTGTGCAATTAGACATGGTAACAGTGATATAACATTGGTTATGAGTTATTGGAAAATATGTGAATTCATGACTCACGGAGTAGTTCAGTGACGACAGGCTTCACATTCAGTTGTCAATATTAATATTGATTAAAATATTCTCCATTATACACTGTGCTAATGATAATAACATTATATTCATTAATTCATGTTATGTTATTAAATAAAAACAAATAACCTACATCATTAATACAGAAAATTGACAAAAGATAAAGCAAATTAGAACATCACCCTCCAAAAGATGATGTAACTGATATAACGTGGTTTATTAATTGGATATACAGTCAAACCTGCTTGAGCGGGCCACCTGTATTAAGCAGCCACCTGTCATAAAGGGTCACCATAATATTCTACCAAATCATAAATTTTATTGCATTATAACCTGTATTAAGCAGCCACCTGTCTTAAGAGGCCACTTTTATTTACTCTCTTAGGTGGCTGCTTACGACAGGTTAGACTGTATAAATATATAAGCATCACCTACATTCTGTAGGCATATATATATATAGCACATTTTAACTTTTTATTATTCTTCAACAAAAATTAATTAAAAATTATTAAAATATATACGTGCAAGTATGAATATAAGTATAATACTTTTACATTTAATATTGAAATAAAAATTTAAATTAGGTATTTTTCAAACGAAAGCATTGCAGTGAATGTTATATGTATTTCTATCCACCAATACAAGTTGATAAGCTCCTCTAAAGATAAGCCAGCGGCAGGCTTTGCTGGAACAGCAGTGATTATGAACACATCTGCCAGTTTCGTTATCCAGACTTCATTTTGTCCTGCATCCTGTGCTGCATGCTATAATAATATCTCAATGGTTTACACACTGACCCTGGTATTTCCAGCTTATGAAATGGTTCATTTTCAATTACATTGGCAACATGCATGCATTTAAATATATTGCCACTGCGTAATTAACAGATATAACGCTATGATGGTTTTATTCAGAATGTTAGATATAGAACACATATATATTTTACAGGGCATTATTTACAACCAGCAATATTATTTATTGATGTGTGTGGACATTAGGCATTGGACATGTATTTTAAATAACAATGAAATTGAATACATACTGTGGTGGTTTTACTCAGAATGTTACCTATAAAACGTGTATATTTTACAGGACATAATTTACAACCAGCATTTTTTGTATTGATGTTTGTGGATAATAGGTATTGGAAATGTATTTTAATTACAATGAATACATGTATAAAATATACTGCTTGAATCATGAAAAGAAATCAATATTATATTATTAGAACATCAGTAGAACACTGAGTATATATATGTTTGGTTTTTAGAATTACACTAAATTAATATACATTTTTATGTACACACCGGGGCTGGGCTAGGAATATAATATTATGGGTCTGGTTTTTAGAATTACACTAAATTAATATACATTTTTATGTACACACCGGGGCTAGGGTCTGGTTTTTAGAATTACACTAAATTAATATACATTTTTATGTACACACTGGGGCTGGGCTAGGAATATATTATAGGTCGTAAATTGTTCATGGTGTTTGTAATGTGAACAGTGAGCGCGGCTAATTTAGGCCAACTGTCAGTTGGTGTGCTTGTAGCAGTCCACTGGTTTTACTGAATAGATTCACCCTCCTAGAGTTACCTGGTTTTATAGCAGGTTTTAAAATCAATTCCTCTATTGCATGCTCAGGAGAATCTTATAAAACAATTATTCTAATTATGCAGAGAACGTGCGTTACAAATTAAGTTCTTTGAATATTTAATATTTAGACAAACTTCATGTTATTTTAAGACTTTTTAGCTGAACTTTAATTTACATTACCAAACAAAAATATTCATTTTTTATAGTTCCCACTTCAAAGTCTTCAATATTATTTTCTTTTGCGGGAATGCACAGAGCTAAGACTGCTGGGAAGCAGCTATGATGTTGCTTTCCAATATGACGTTATTGCTTGGTCACATGACTACATGCGTAAATATCATTAAACGCAGAATATATATCCAGTTATCAACTGAATACAATTATTCTAATTTTACACATACACCATCAGTAATATTTTTTTTGCAGCAAATAATACATTTAAGTTTGGTCTGTATGAAATTCCTCCAAACCACTTCTATTTTTAAAGAAATGTGTTGTTAATTTTACCAAGATAGCATGCTAAAAGTATTACTTGTAATTTGAAACTTCTACACAAAATAAACCACTGGAAATCACCTACATCATGAATGAATTTAACACTGACAACAGATTCCATACTAAAATGTGTCATACTTAGATGGTAAATTTGGAATGATGGTCTACACACTGCATTATCAATACATAATTATATACATAATCTTGCAGTTTATTATGGATACACAATTTTAAAAGCATTTTGACGTGTGAATTATAATTTTGTGTTTGATATACTGTAAAATTAGTATTATTCATGAATGTGTAATTTTGTAATTTAACCGCGAAAAATAGAATTACACGAATAATTACTAGTAATAAAATACATGTACATTGAAAAATAGAAATAAAATGTCTTTGTAACATGGACAAAATATCATGAGTACATAATTTTTACAAAATTGCAAAAATTTATAGCTGCGAATATTACCAGTTTTACAGAATTAGGATCAGTGCATTTATAAGATAAAAACATTGATCAACTGTGGATCAATGTTTTTACCTCAAAAGCAGTATGAACATGGCTTTTAACCCCGTTGACCCCCGACCTTCAGACATTGTTTGGATTGTGAAAATATCAGTATTTATGCACGGTCCTTTAATGCTATTTCCATAAATTTACAATCAATATAATTATATATATATTTGTGATAAATATTGGATAATATGCTACAGAACCTTGTGTTGCGTAGCATGCACTTAATGTAATAAAATGTTGCGTGTGTTGGATCATCCAGATTTTGAATTACGTTTGTTACAATACATTTAACACAAAATTTATAGCGACAATTTTGTGGGAGTTAGAACTAATGCACAGAATTGTTGTTTTGTTTTGGTCTGACATGACTGTATGACATTAAGTCCCTAATGCAAATGTCATATTAAATTTATTACCATACCATGCAGCACTGGAGAAAGAAAGCTATTCCAAACAACATCTGGCTTATTTCACAATTAATCAATTTTACTTCAGTTAAATATTTCTTTATACCACAATAGTAATTTGAAGTTATCGTAGGTGGAGGGGCAAGTTTTGGATTATTGAAGAACTATTTTGTTATCTTTATTGCGTTCATTTGTCAGTGGTGATGATGGAGGGGAAATTAAAATATGCTGGAGCAGTTGTAGATGTAATCATCTTGTACATTTCAGTGTCTTGTCAATCAATAAATAGCTCGCTTGCACAAGCTGCGATGTATTGACAATGTGATTTACCTGCAGCTATTCTAAACCACTTGCTGTACGAGCAACACATGCTAATATCAAATGTAGAGCTCTCAATACATATATTTACTTCCATGTTGCAAAAGCTAAAAAAAATTATATTTATAAACATACTGTATGTAAAACATAATATTCACGGCTATACATTTTTGCAATTTTCTAAAACCTATCAACTTACGTTGCATAAAGATTATTGTTGTATTTTTAATGGTTATTATTGCTAGTAATTATTCGCGAGATTGTAATTTCCATGATTAAATGACAAACGCATTTTATAGTATTCATAAATGTGCTGTGCACAGTGGTTTCGTTAAACAAATCAACTTTATATATCTTTATTCTTACTTGTTAGATAATAATATTATCTAACAAGTAAGAATAAAGATATATATTATGCTTAGGCACTCCTTTGCCATTAAACCATTGTTTGGCACTGGGTAATGATCTAACACATTTTATATATTACTTGTGGTACAACAGGTGCAAATTTTCAGGATTTTTAACAAAAACAAATGACTCACGATAGGTAATTTTTGCATTGCAAATGAGAAATTCTTGTATTTTGTAACAGCTATCATTACTAGTAATTATTTGCATGATTTACGCAGTTAAACTACAAACACAGAAAAAAAGTAAAAATTACAAACACATGTAATAATGCCTGATAAATACTGTATTCAAAATTTACTTGGCTAGACAAAACAATAACAACAAAGAGAAGAAAACAATGTAATTTGTAAATAACAGCATGTGGGTCTTATCTTGCAAGCTCTGTCTCAAAAGAAGAAGAAATATAGATTTTAGTGGATATAAACAAAAAGATTAATCAAAATGGAAGAGAAATGTCAGAACCTATTAAATATATTAATACTTTCTTAAGTGATTGCTTTCAGCTATAAAGTATTGTAACATTATTGACATTTCAACATTGCCTTGGATACAAAAATGTGGATCATATTGAAGATGTTGTGTGTGTGTTGGATTCAAGTGAGCAGATGTAAATTGAGTAGATGAAGGTTTGTATGCCTGACACTGATACATGTACATGTTTGTAAGAATAACATGTACATTGAAGTTTAACTTATTTAAAGGCTAGTTAGTTAGTTAGTTATAAACTATTTACGTGCTTATATCCAATTAAGGTTCAAGCACGTCTGTCGTGGTCACACA
>JAULBR010095901.1:0-11749 GCA_032355825.1 Melanodrymia aurantiaca
TTCATTTTTCTGCATCTCTTGGTCCCGTGATTCCCATTTCCCCGCCAAAATGGTGGGCGATTGTCTTTAAACAAGATACAAACGATTATCACAATTAATGCACACACAAACAAGTGTCATGATAATAATATTGATATAAAAGCAACAAGTCTAGAAATTATATAAATGTTCGACAAACCGATTTATACGCTACCTCGGCAAGACATGGTTAGAAAAGAAATACACGAAAACAAAAATATGGTAGTTTTTATATTGTAATTAAATTGTGTTTTTGAACTTAATGAGGGTAATTTAAAATCTATTTGAACTTGACAATGGTAATTTAAATAGTCTATTTGAACTTAACGAGGGTTATTTAAATAGTTTATTTGAACTTAACGATGGTTATTGAAATAGTCTATTTGAACTTAATGACGGTTATTGAAATAGTCTATTTGAACTTAACGACGGTTATTTAAATAGTCTATTTGAACGTAACGAGGGTTATTTAGTCTGTTTGAACTTTGAACTTAACAAGGGTTATTTAAATAGTCTATTTGAACTTAACGTGGGTTTTTAAATAGTCAATTTGAACTTAACAAGGGTTATTTAAAGTCTATTTGAACTTAACAAGGGTTATTTAAACAGTCTATCTGAACTCAGTGCTTCTAGAATATGGAAGCTCTACTAGCCCGGCTAGTGAATGTTGTACTTGGGCTAGTAAATTTTTAATGTCATCCTGCCCTATATGTAGTCAAACTTTTATTCACCCATTACCCTTTGCATGTACAGCATATTGGAGAGGGAATCAAGAGTCTTTAATTTTAACATTCTGGTAGCCCAGCACCACATTCAGGTAGCCCAGCACTACATTCTGATAGCCCAGCACCACATTCTGGTAGCCCAGCACCACATTCAGGTAGCCCAGCCACCACATTCAGGTAGTCACAAAAGTGTAAAAAGATTATCAAATATCCGCACTTCTACAAAGTTAGTAAAAAGTGGTTGAAAGACTATCAGAAATACTTGTTATATAAAACTTTATTGATAGATTTATTTGGTAGCCCACTGGGTTACTTGTACATGCTAAATCAGTATCCCAGGCAGGGCTCGAAACTCGTCCGAAACGTATGGTGGCCCAAACAAAAAAATTGGGCCACTAAATGTTCATTTTGAAAAATATTCAGTCGCCCAAACTTGCTTTTGGTAGCCCGAATGAAAAATATTCATATTTCAGCTTTTACGTCAAGGAAAATATGCACAGTGTAGGCTAGTATACCAATGTAGTTGTTCCTGTTATAGAAAAAAAGGTGGCCCAAATAATATTTTTTGGGCAATTAACCCATAATATTTTTAACATCTCAGTCGCCCAAACGGAAACTTTGGTTGCATTTGGCAACCTGGCGACTGGCCATTTCGAGCCCTGAGCAAAATCTTGTAGCCATGGGCTTCCGGGCATGTGATTTCTCCAACCCTGTAGACTGTGTGTATGTGAGAGTATGTGTTGCTATGGCACCGATGGGAAGCACTGTTATAATACTTGATATAATTTCATATAATGAGTTAATATGCAATAATACATGTAGTATGATATGTAGTTTATTCTATACCACGGCCTAAGCTAGCATGATAAGGGCAGTTACCACCCTATCAGATAATTTTTTATTTTTTTGTCGTTTTTAAATAATGTGTTATATAATACTAGAAATGGCTCTATTGCTCCCTTTTTATAACTACGGCCCAGTAATGGAGGCTCAACTAATAATTGAAATATTATTTGTTTTCGTTTTTTTTCTCGTTTTTAAATAATGTGTTATAAAATACTAGAAATGGCTCTATTGCTCTCTTTTTATAACTACGGCCAATAATAGAGGCTCCGCTAATAATTGAAATTAAAAAAAATAAAAAAACCGTTTTAAAGAGAATGTCTAGAGTTGGTGAAATAATTGCGTTTGAACCCTTTCCAGAAATGGCTCATTCCAAGCAATATTGGTCTTGTTGGCCTGGCCGATTCCTAATGATATTCAACATCATCATATTGGTCAACACATATTTCACATAGGAATTCTTTTTACATAAGAGTTATTTCCCTTTTGTAGAAATCTCCTGTGAAAATAAATGAGTGGATATGTTAACCCAAAAAGCTTTTACATCAGAATTATATCCCTTTGTAGACAGACATCTTCCATGAACAGAAGCGAATGGATATATTTACAAAAAACCTTTTACTAGACTTATATCACTTTGTAGACATCTCCCGCAAAGAAAAACGTGTGGATAATACTGCCCAGAAAGCTTTTACATTAGACTCGCAGGGCTCACACTGAACAAGATTTTCTTTTAGCCAATTTTCCCCAAATTGTGTTAATTGAGGAAAAGTTTGAAAAATGGGCTAATTTATACAAAATATTTTTAGCCAATTACTAAAATATTTAGCCAAACTGTCAGAAAATTAGCAATTGGCTAATTTGGCTACCTACAGGGTGAGCCCTGTTAGAGTTATATCCCTTTACAGACATCTCTTATAGCAAGATATGAATTGATAATATGTCAAGCCTGTCATGGACAGAACTCTCTGGCGAAGTCAGAGGTTGTGTCGTGCACACGGCAGGTGTGCTTGAACAGTTTTCTGATGGAACCACACCAAAAATGACCCAACCCAATATGTCAAGTTATTGAACCGAATGTCCAGTCAAGGAAAAAGCCATTGTACGGGTTAAAAGGAAATTTGGTTTAGAGAGTATCCTACAACATAGCATTGCCAACTAGCATCCACTACTTGATAATTAGTATCGTAATTATTATGGCAATTCGTCTCATTACATTCCAAACAACATAATCAGCAGTTCCAACATGAATTGATTAGTTACGAATATTACTAATTAAATAGTTAGGCACGCACATGATGATTTTCAAATCAACTAACTAAAATGAGTTTCCTTCTCTCCTATAATGTAACCACGTCCTTTATGCAGTCAGATTCACCAAACAGTGTAAATTCAAGTTGGTACTGGTTCGAACTGGTCCCAACTAGACCAAACTTGTCCCAACTAGTATAAGCTGGTCCCAACTAGTCCAAACTGGTCCCAACTAGAGCAAGCTAGTCTAAGCTAATCCCAACTAGACCAAGGTAGTCCCAAATAGTGCAAGCTGGTCCCAAATAGAGCAAGTTGGTCCCAACTAGTGTACGCTACTCCCAACTGGTCCCAACTAGTACAAGTTAGTCCCAACTATACCAAACTGGTCCCAACTAGTGTAAACTGGTTCAAACTGGTCTAGTCTCAACTAGTGCAAGTAGTCCTTGTTGGTATGAGTTCGTCAAAGCTAGCACATGTAAATCCTAGCTCGTATAATACATAAACTGGTCAAAGCTCATAGAAACTGGGACAAGTTGGAACAAACTGGTCCAAGCTAGTCATAGCTGGGAAAAACTGGTCCAAGGTGGTCATAGCTGGGACAAACTGGTCCAAGCTGATAGAAAGTGGTCCAAACTGACAAAAGCTGATCCAAGCTAGTCATAGCTGAGACAAACTAGTCCAAGCTGGTCATAGCTGGGACAAACTGGTCCAAGCTGATAGAAACTGGTCCAAACTGGCAAAAACTGGTCCAAGCTGATAGAAAGTGGTCGAAGCTGGCATAGACTGGTTCAGACTGGTTCAGACTGGCTACTACAGCACAAGTTTGACTCAAAACGATGACGATGAATCGTATTCCTCTGGAGGTTTGTCTTTGTATCGCTCGCGCCGGATTTTCTCCAGTTTTCGCCGAGCGCTGTCCAGTTCTCTCTCCTTGCGGAGGATCTCCTCCTGGGCCATAATTTCCTGCAAACACAAAGGAAATGTTTGAAACGATCTGCCTTACTGCAATCTATACTGTTTATGTTAACAAAACAGAATAAACCAACAATGTTATATCAAACCCCAGTGCTTTGGGAGTGGGGTTGGGGGCAGTTTCCTTCCAAAAATCATAATAAAGCTGATCTACTAATACATATTAGGACAAATGTTTGTTTTAATGAAATCAAATTCACTGGTTGGAACAGGAAAAAACCAAACGGTCCCCTGAGGAAGATCAATCCTTCGACTCATCGAGCTGCAGGCGGGGGTTCTACTGCTGCACTATGCCGCGCTCCAATTAGAATAGGAATAACCGGACAGTGTTTTCCGCGCGACGTACCTGTGCTATTCCGCCAACCATTCTCTTGTTGACCAGCACAGATTCCTCTCAAATACTAATTAGATAATTAACATAAACAATCCCGTTTAACGACGCGACGTACCTGTGCTATTCCGCCAACCATTCTCTTGTTGACCAGCACAGATTCCTCTCCTTCGAACTCCTTCGCTTGTTGCGCGGCCTGAACCAGAGCTTCCGTCGCACGCTTCACCGCATTCCCAGCATGCTGTCAACAAACACAAACACACATATTAATGAAGAAAATTAAACACTGACTTTTTTGATGACATCAATTTACGTAAGATTGTTAAGTCTGTAAGGTAAATAATAATTTAATACTAAATATAGAGATTATTATTTAAAACAAATGTCTGTTGAAAGATATTGATCTTTATCACACATATACTGAGCGACAAAAGAAACGCTAGGAAATTCAAATATAATTTACATGCTGTCTTTACTGGAAATTATAATCCTAGTTTTAACATACGACAGAATCTCCCTTCTTCTAAGTGTTTCTTGTATTGGGTACAGTTAACAAAAACGCAACAATTTCATGTTCTTTGACCTATGTTAAATCTCTCCTTAAAATCCGTTTAAAAAAGGGAATATTTTATGAAAATATCGCACCTCGCATTTCTTTTGTCGCTTAGTATATGATATTTATTAATTGTTATATTGAACGATATCAAATCTCTATCACACATGTACTTCTTATGATATTTATTGACCGATATGTTGAACCGTATGGAATCTTTATTACATTATACATATCTACTTCTTCATGTGATATTTACGTTAAACTATATCAAATCTTTATCACACGTACTTTATATATTTATGAACCATATTTATCTGTATTACATGTGCTTCATATGCTCTTTATTAACATGGTTATATTGAACCATAATAACACTCTTTGTTACACATATGTGCTTTATATGATATTTATTAACTGCATTATGTTGAACAATATTAACCTGTCTTAAGCAGTAACAAAAAGTGACTGCTTATGCCAGGTGGCTGCTTAAGACAGGTCATAATGCACTAAAATTGATGATTTGGGAGAATATTAAGATGGCTGCTTAATACAGGTGGCCGCTCAAGCAGGTTTGACTGTAGTTATAAACTAGGTTATACTAAACCACATATAATAATAATAATATACATGTAGTTGTAAAATCTGTGCGGATGATATTCCTACCTGAAGTCTGTTCATGGCGACTGACCCGGGATCGGCCTTGACCTTGCACGCCATCAACAACTGCGCGGTTGACCCCGCGACCTCCTTGGCCGACGCGATCAGCTTCTCCTCACTCGCCTGACCTTGAACCATCGCATTGGCCGCCTCGCACAGACTGTGAGTTGCCGCGGCAACCATACGAGCCTGAAACCAAACAACATGTGTAGATATATAGATATTTGTCATTTATCATTGTACAGGATTGTAATTAATAGCAAACTTTTCCCCAAGGATTTTTTAAAGGTGCTTACATTTTAAAAATTCAGCAATGAATGAATGAATTGATTTTTAACGACACCCCACCATGATACCAATAACATTGGTCAACACACATTTTTCATCAGAGACCGTACTATACTTTTCTATATGCATTTTTCATGCTAAATCTGAATCTGTCTTCGGTTTTTCCCTAGCACGTACCAGGGAAAGGCCTTAATATAGGCACTTGCCTGTTGGCCAATCCCAAATAAATATTGTTTAAACCACGTAACGTTTGTAGTTTTTTGCACATGCGCAATGGGTCTGTATCCCACAAACGAAAACATTCAAACGCAATTCCCATGCACAACGTTTCTTAATCTATTAAACAGTTTTCATAATCTTGTCACATGTCTATTTTCGTATTTAAAAATTGAGTTTATTTGAGTTTTGACATATTAATACCCAAAATTTAATTTAGCTGTAAGGATAACAAAATTCCATTGATTCTCTTTGTGTCAGTTCAGCTTCTACATATACAGAAAGCATAATTTTGTTCTAGCAATGGCACAATACAACCATATCACCAGTTTCGACCAAGAAATCAGAGTACAATGCTACATTCTATCAGCGAAGGTGGCCCTATTGGATTTTCGAATATCTCGAAAACCTGACGTGCTACAGACAAACTGGAGTCAGATCTGAAATCATCACGAAAATGGACTTAAAAACGTTTACTCAGATGATGATTAAAACAAGTTCAATTTTGTTAACCTGTGTAACTCATTGTTTCATTGTTAAAAATATTTAGAATAAATAATATCTAAAGGCCATTAAGTCATATTCTCTAATTACCGGGGAAAATTATTTTGCAGGTGAAAAATATTCCGAAAAAAACAAATTCATAGGAAAATAATTCTTATGTATCTCAAGATTGAAATTAGAGTTGTCCAAATTGGTCACTTACTGCTGAGATGAGTCCCTGTGACCACTGTCCATCTTCATCTATAGCATGCCGTGTGAACGTAGAGCCAACCTAGATAAACAAAATAACGCAGGTGAATTACATTGAAATAGTGAATGAATTAAGGAATAAATTTAGAATTTATCGACACCCTAGCATGAAAAAAGACATCGGCTATTGGGGGTAAAAAAAATGGTAAATTTATACAATGTTATAGAAAATGAATAAAAATGATGAGTTTATAGAGCTGATATGTGAATAATATGGTAAAATCTATAAACAATAGTGTTAAAAGGACATAAAAAATTCCAGATTTTATTTTTAAAATTTACCAAACAATTGTGTTTCTCGAAGAAACTTTAAATCAAATTGTGGGTGGAACCTAAACACAGATCCAAATACACAAATATAATAATATAAATTTTATTTTTTTATTAAAGTTTTCTAAATAATTTCTTACCTTTCCTTGCGCCACCAGTTCCCTTTGCGCGGCAGACGCAGATTTGACCAACGCTGCGGTAGCTGCTGCAATAGATTTAGCGGCCTCCAAAATCTGCTCATCAAAGGTGAGGTTCTCATCCGCTTGCTGATAAATAAACATCATATACGCGGTCAGACAACTAGTTCCATGCTATTTCTACCAAGTTGACAATTTACAACTGCATAGATCTACATTATAAGCTATATTTTATAGGGACACTAATGTCTATAAGTTTAAATAATAATTTCCCATGCCCAGGGGCGGTATTTGTCAAACAACTTAAGTTTTTGTTAAGTTTTGACTTAAGTTTCATTAAATCGACTACGGTAAGACAACAACGTAAGATCCTAGTTACAAAAAATCATCAGTAAACAAGCAGAGCCTATGTTTACATTCTTAACACACCTCAGAAGGAAACTTAAGATTTAAGTAAAAAAAGGCCAAAACTTATGTTTAGGTTTTTTTTTCCACAGAACTTAATTCAAAATTGTAGAGACTTAAGTTTTTTTTCTAAGACTTACATGTATGTCTTTTTTCTGACTTAAGTCGCTTGATAAATGATAAATACCACCCCAATTTCATTAATACATGTAGTTAAGATATCAGAATTTTACCCTACAGCCCAGCTGGTTGTAATGGTCATGCATATTTAAATCTCCTCTCGAATACTAATTAGATAATTAACATAAATAATGCAGTTTATTTATCTCATATTTTCAACAACCTATTTCTAAAAAAAAATATATTAATTTATTAACCGTACAGAATATATAATTATTGCTTGAAACACGACACATATACTGATAGTACAATAATATGAGATAAACATCTTGAAAATATTTTGCTTGAAAACACGACACAGATACTGATACTACAATAGAGATGAACAAAGATGTTGTTACCACGGTGATGGTGCAGCGTTGCCACGGTGACTGACGACACACACGATGCAAACAGCCCAGCTCAGCAATGACATGTTTGATACTTGGTGGGTTATAAGCGTCACCACCAAATATATCAAACATATCTCGCAGAAGTGGGCCACACACAACACTTCCCACAGTTGTCTACCCTGGATAGAAGCAATCACTAGGTGGCGTACCAATCACAAAAGCGTCTGGTGAAAAGAGGTGGTTTTGTTTTGTGCAAACACAACACATATATTCATGCCTGGGTGTAATCTAACATACAATTTGGGGCCTGTTACCGGCCACATTCCCCGAGGCGGAATTCCCAATTTAAAAAATAAAAGTTCCCAATTCTGAAAAAAACTTTATTAAAAAAATATATATTTTCTTTAAATTTTTATTTTTTTTTTAAGTTGACAGCATAGATGACTGGATACAAACAAGTTCTTTTCTTTATACAATAAAGAAAAACTATTAGCTTTTTAAAAGGAAAATACCCAAATACATTGTAACATAAGACATCCTAATGATTACTACCGCGAACAAACTAAAAACAAAATTCTGTCTAACGCGTTATTTCCCCCCCACCCCAATTTTCCCAAAATGGACCGTAGAAATTTTTTTCGAGATTATACACTGCATGCGAACAGATGTGTACTGGGTACACGAAGGTTCTAAGATTGTTCATTAACTATATTTATTCTTTTCAATATCAAATGTACTAATGATGATGATGATAACGATAATGATGATGATGATGATGATGGTGATGCACACAGCAAGTCTAAAATCTCATCTAAATCTCTAATTCACCACTAGGTGGCAGTACAATCAGGAGAAAAATGTTTGTGCATCGATCGTTTTACAGTTACATGTACCTCGTCTAATGATAAAGGTCTGAACACACACAAAGTCTAAATCTCTGATTCACCACTAAAGCAAACGCGAGGAAAACGCTTGTGTATTGTTTTACAGGTACCTGGTCCTAATGATCAATGTCTGAGCACACACAGTCTAAATATCTGATTCACAACTAGGTGGCAGTACAAACACTTGTGCAGGAGGATATATATACATGTACATGTATATATATATTTATTATATTATATCCTGAAACTTTCTGTTGCAATGGAAACTTATGTGAAAATGTGTAAATGTTAAAAAAAAAGCAAAAAAAAAAAGAACATTAACTAAAAAATAAAAAGTCTGAGCACACACCGTCTAAATCTCTGATTGACCACCAGGTGGCAGTGCAAACAATAGGAAAAACGCTTGTACATCATTTTATAGTTACCGGGTACATAATCTAATGATCAATGTCTGAGCACACACAGAGTTTAAATCTGAATCCCCACCAGGTGGCAGTACAAACTGTGCGTGCGTGCGTGCGTGCGTGAGTTGTCTTACCTTGGCAGACGCTCGAGGTCGGAGTTGAGCGAGTTTCTTGGCGGCGGCCTCGATGGAGTTAGCGGCAGCGAGCAACTCGTTCTCAGCGATCACCATCGGATCATCATGATCCACCCAATCCAGTCCTTCAATACAGAACATTACAACATACATCATTGTGATCCACCCAGTCGAGTCCTTCAACACACAACATAGAGATAAATTAACATTATCGTGATCCACCCAGTCGAATCCTTCAATACAAAATAGTGTGATATATAGAGATTATTATACGAGCGTGTGTATCGTACTTATTTTACGAAACGAGTGTCAGGATTCGTGTCAGGATTCTTGTATTGCCCGAGCGAAAATCAGTACGACACACACACACACACACACACACACACACACACACGCGCGCGCGAATGTAATAATTTCTTTATTATCCACAAACAATAAATAATCAATAAACGACGAAGTGTGCATAATACACCCGTTTTTATTTGAAATGTGATCAATATTTAAGTCAACAAACTGTAACGTTATAAGCGCGACGTCATAAATTGCTACTTGCGTGCTTGTCAACAAACCGCTACGTCATACATATGACGTCACAGGTGTGTAGTAAATATATCTTTATTACACGTGTGCTTCGTATGGAATTTACGAACTCGTTTATGCTTAAATATATGGATAATAAATTAACATCATTAAGATCAACCCAGTCGAGTCCTCCAATACACAACATACATCAAGATCACATGAAAAACATTCAGGCCTTTGAGAATTGAAAATTTGCATAATGCTACATAGTAACATGTCATGGGCATATACGCAGGTATGCAGCTGCATATCACATGAGATTACAAATAATTCTAAAAAAATTTATTTAAATATAATATGATGTAAATGCGGATATGCTCTATGTACCTAGTCTGTGTACTACCTGAAAATCTCAAGCTAGGCTTGTGAATATTGAATGATGTACTCAAATTCTTGTTGAATTGGGTTAATAATGCATATTTTCCTGTTATTTTTCCATTTTTAACTCGAATAACCAGAAATTTGTTGTCTATTACTAAATGTTAAAATCTGTTTTGTTGTTGTTATCGATGCACCCAAGTAATTTGTTCGGTTACATGTTACATCAACTACGTCTTAGTTAAAAGTTTAAAAACATTATATAAATTATCTATGATCATCAACGCCAAAGCACATTAATCACGTGATAACAGTTTAAAGAATTAATTGAACGTTATTACATACTACACTGTATATTTTTAAAGTTTTGCATATACATTATGTAATAATATTGGCACACATATCTATTTATTCTTTCTTTCAACCAAAACTATCAGCCAGTAAAAACATTTGGATAAGACTAAAAAACACATTGCATACACATTGATATAATAATCAAACTTTAAAACAATGTTGAAATTTTAATAATTAAAACACGAGTAGAAAAAACAAACTTTAACTGTAAAAATAAAAAAAGACACGAAATTCTGTAAACATTGAAAATACATAACGATGATTAAAAATGTAAACGAAAAGCGTATTTGTTTAAAACAACCAATCATGCACAACGATGCAACACGACATGCAAACAAGGGGAGATCAGCCACACACACAGCTGTTTAAAACATACCACGTGGAAACAAAGGGAGGTAACTGAGCATAAGGTAACTAATGGTAACGGTTAGCATGGTGTGCAGTGTGCACATGGGAATATTTTTTTGGGGGATATCAGTTGCAGTTAATAAACATGTTCAGGCTGCAAAATGACCGGGTTCGCATCGCAAAAAGTGATGCAAAATCTTGCAATGGCGATGCAGTATTTTTACTCATTATAAAAAAGCTAATCAAATTCCAGTAGTTGCTTTTCCATTCTCCATCCAGTAGGAAAAACCGCTAAACACAATTTTTCACCATGATGTTTTATCGCAATTATTATTATTTTTTAAAAACAATATTGTTTAACATTTATTAAACAGACAATTATTTCATCATTGTCATTCAAACCGTAATATTGCTCTTTGTATTAATGTATTTTTAGTCGGTAACTTTATTTTCAATCAGGGGTTCTAGAATACGGTGGCCTGATGTCCAAGGCCAGTGATTTTTACACTCGTGCCACCAAATAATTGCTTTGGCCGTGCCCGATGGCCAGTAAAAATAATTAATTGACTTACATTTGTATTTTCTGTATTATATTGGTATTGGTATTTAAAAGTTGGGCAAGTGAATTTTTAGCCATGGCCGACCAGTGAATTTTCAATTCCACTGGCTTCATGGCAAGTGAAATGTATAAAGATTCTAGAACCCCTGTCAATTGATACAGTCAACCAAGATCTGATAGATAGTTTGCTTGGTATTGGTGGCCTTACAAAAATGCAAATATCCAGTCGGCA
>JAULBR010095911.1:0-11749 GCA_032355825.1 Melanodrymia aurantiaca
ATTCATTCATTCATTCATTCATTCATTCATTCATTCATTCATTCATTCATTCATTCATTCATTCATTCATTCTTTCAGTGTAGATAATAATACCAAGTCTATTAAATATTGATTTTAACAGATAAATGCAGAACAATAAATGTGTATTTGATGCAGGGTAAGGGTGGCGTGTTCTGTGAGTTCCGCGTGCGAGTTCAGTCTGATTGGACCGTGATGTTGGAGGCCGTCAAACATCCGCTACAGTTCATTACCGTTCAGGATAACGGCAAACCTGGAGATGTGCGCGGACTGCTAGATAAAGATCCGTCAAGACGTTTCTGTGTCTACTGTAAAGTATGTAGATCAATATTTTTAGTTTTTTTTTGTCTCAAGATACTAAGATAAACTAAATTTTAGAAAGCTGGGTCTATTTTGGTCCACTTGGTAAAATGATCTAGCATTGTTGATTTATGTTTTCTTAAAGGCAATATGTGACTAGTTAAGGATAGTCTCTTCCATGACGTCAATCAAACAGGAAACCAAACAATTTTCTTTATCTAGTATAGCTTGTAACTATACAGCCGAAGTCGAAAAGCCCTAGCCGAAGTGGCACGAACTAGAAATAGGGGGCTTACGCAACAACCTTCAAAAGGAATGAAAAGAAGAAGACTTGTCACTATAACTCATTTTATTTGTGCAAGTAAAGGAATTGTCTAGTATTATGGTACATTTTATCTTGCCCAGTTGTATTACTTGACAGTTTTTTCTTTGTATTCGCAGGGAATGTTCCGCGACAAAGGCGTTGTTATGTTGAGAACGTCGAGCATGCAGGCCATCAGTGCTGAACATGACAAGACATTGCTAGGAACTGGCAAGTGTAATAGGTCAGCACATTTCCGAGTGCACAGAGTCGGGTCTGACGGCCTCTGCATGTTTGAGAGTATGATTTATCCCAACAACTACATCAGACTCAGTGAAGGCAAACTTGATTGCTTGGTACGTCCTAGCAAATACTCAATGCTTATATGTGTGTTATACATTATGTTAATTTATTATAATTATGCAGAATTTATGCATCCTAAAAAATGTTGTTTTGAGCTGATCTATTTTATAAAAGATAGAATGGAAACCTATGTAGCTCTAAAAAGTGAAATATAAGCAGTACATTAAGGAAGATTTAAAAAAACTTATTTACGTGTTTATATCCAGTTGAGGTTCAAGCATATCTATCTTGGACATGTAGTCTAGCTGCCTCGACTGCTCGTTAGCATTAGTATGAGAGAGGCGACCCACTACTCCTATTTGATAAGTAGCAAGGGATCTTTTATATGCACTTTCCCACAGACAGGGCACTACATACCATTACCTTATTAATCAGTAGTATCACAGACTGGGATACGGTTGTACACCTACTCCTTGAGACTTGGTGCAGTAGGTTCGAATCCCACCTGTATACTCTTTGTATTGTTATATATGTAATACTGTTTTCTAGGGAGGACGTGACACATTGTCTCACTTTATTGTGGAGAAATACAAAGACAAGGGATATGTCGCCATCCAGTCTGCTTCACAGCGTGGTATTTATATCGGGCTGACACCAGAAGGCGTTGTACGACCAACTGTCAACACTGGAGTTAAGAACATTTGGATTTTTCCAGAGGTTATTGAGTGTAAGTTGTTTAATTGATTGCAATGTTATACGCATTCTGCATTTAATAAAGGTTACATATCAAGGGTTTGTTTTTATTACTTTCGCATTGGACACAACTATAAATATTGTGGACAATTATTCTAAAATTACTAGTACGTTTACAGAGAAAAGTTTAATATGCTGTTAACTTAAAGATGTACAGACAGATCTAGTATAACGCACATTAGTTCAAAGTTTTTCGTATTACAATTCTAATTTGTAAGATATTTAATTTCCAGTTGGGGAATCTAAAGAGGAAGAGGTTCCAGAAACACAGATTGTGCCTGTACCTGTAGCAGCAATCAAGAACACACCTGCACCTAAATCTCCCAAACCGGAATACGAAGGTAGGATGCAATGTTACGATACTGAACAATACTAAATATCAAAGTCTGCCTTCTGCGTTCGGAAAAGTTGTTATTTCGAACTATAATGACATAATAATGCATGGTACATTGCTAGTATATTTATCTCTTATGTAAGTATGCATTAGGAAGTAAGTGATTATATATATATATAACTTACAGAATAGGTTTGCATATTTTGTATTTTCTTCAAGTTCTTAAAATGTAAATATTTGTAAGAGTTATCTGTATATTTGTCACATTTTACATGTCAGGAAATTAATGTGTGTTTGTCGACAAAATGTGAAATACTTGTTCAACAAAGCTCGTTGCTGTGTCTAACTTTCACTACAAATCGTATTCAAATCAATAAATTGTGCATGGGGGTTGGGAATTGAAGAAGGTTTCAAAAGCTTGTCATTATCACTTTCAGATGGAGACTGGAAAATAATTGTGAGTTCTGCCGAGTGCCTGGACAATGGTGATCTGGCCATAGTGGTGTATGGAGACAAGGACTGCTCTGGCCCCATCATCCTGGCTGCTCCAACTAAAAACGGACCTCTGTTTCAGGCTGGCAGCAATGATGAGTTCAAGGTTTGTAGTGGCATACTGTACTGATTGGGATGGAAAATAACATACAGCGAGACTGATTCAACAAGTCTGGATGTCATCACTAATCACAATAACTAGTAATCATTTAGGTGCGTTACGTGTAAAGAGACCGGGATGTACCTAATTGTAAGAATGTGCTTGAGGTCGAAGGATCAATCCTCTATAATGGACCAGTTGGGTTATTGCCCAATTCTATTCACGACTGATATTTCAAAAGCTGTGGTGTATGCTATCCTGCCTATGTGGAAATGCACATAAAAGATCCCTTGCTGCTAATAAGTAAACTGAAAACCCTTCTACACTGAACATTTCTCTCGGTCCTATATGTGTATTTAAAATTTCAGACAAATTTATCAAAAGTCGGGAAGATCTACAAAGTAAGACTGGAACTAATCGCAAAAGCTGTGACTGTTGATCCATCGTGGAAGGTGAGAGAAGTGAAAATGCAGGACATGAAGACCAAGGAACATCTCAAGTTCCAGTTCAATCGGTGGTTGTCACGGCAACAGGAGGATGGAGAAATCATGAGAGAGTTACCTGCCATTCGTTCTGGTCAGGATGTTTTGCCAGGTATAAATAGAAATATAAACTCTTTATGCCAAATGTTTATCTCTGTACAAGATAGAATCAAAGGGAGTATTTAAGAAAGATGTGTGTATTTTTGTATTTCATTCTTTATTTGTTGTAAATTAGACTGCCTATATTTTCAGTGTTGACGTACGTTGTAATGGTAACCACTGGCAAGGTGACGGATGCTCAAACAGAGTCTGATGTCTATTTGACTGTGTACGGAGAAAGAGGAGACTCAGGCAGACGTCTGCTACTGAATTCAAACTGCTCCACGAAGTTCAAACCTGGACAGGTAAGCTGATCGTGATGGAAGTTTTTGCTTTTCTGAGACACCATACAACGTAAGACATGGGACCATTTTAGCAATCATTGGTTTTTTACATTGATAAAAATAGAAATGCGACATGTCTCTGTTGTCTGAATATCACCTGCTTGATGTAGTAGCAGAGATTGTACTGGTCATAAGAAACGATATGCAGTATCTTCTTCAAGTATCTTCAACAAGTGAGTGAAAACCTGTATGGAATCTCTATAAACAGATCTGAGGGGTATCAAGAATGGAGGAACAAGTTCCTGCAAGCCATTCTTGTAATTGTCTGTTAGGGCAGGTGATGGTGGAAAACAAGGACCATCATGGGACTGAGCTTGGATCTTAAATCCCTTTTTTTTTCAATAAATGTTACTAGTGGGCACGTAAGAACCAAGACAAAATCATAACATTAATACTTTAAAACTGGCAAGCTGTTTGCAGTTTCCTATCAAAATAAGTTGAATCTTTGTTGCATTAACAAATGTACGAATCCTTGTTTCATAATCGATGTCATCTCCTTCAATTTGAATACTTTACAATTATGACAAAAAAACATTTCTATGTACTCTTTTCATAACTTGTGTAACAGTATGCCTTGAAAATAAACTATAAACAACTGACAATATGAATACAATGAATTATCGAGTTGTTTTGTTGTTAAGGTGGACATTTTTGAGATCGAGGCTGTTCACTTGGGCAAGCTAACAAAGTGTGATATCGGCCATGATGGAACTGGTGCTAAAGAAGGTTGGTACCTGGATCGGATTGCCATCAGGGAGAGAGATACTGCACAGGAAGAGTTCATATTCCCATGTGATAGGTGAGTTCATAATTCCACACACAGCACCAAACAGTTGAGAAGTTTCAATTGTGTTATCCATTGTTATCCCCCCAAAAAGGTAACATTAAAATATACGTAGCATAATCTTAATCACAATATAGCAAGGAGAGATACATTATAAATTTGTTTTCAGAATATAAATGTTTTTAGGGTCTTGTACAAAAAGTAGAGTTGGTTAGGAAACCCAAAAGACACTAATTATTGTTCTTTGATTCAATAAATTAATTCATCTTGTCATTTTTCACATTCTGCAGTTTTGAGTTGCAATTTGTAAAAATTTATTTTACTGTATAACCTTTCTTCTGCCACAGGTGGCTTGATTCAAGCAAAGAAGATAGAAGAATTCAAAGAACTCTGTATGTGAAGGGTATGTGATTGCATGTTACCCTCTGCATGCCTGACTGATCCACCAGCATTATTGCACTGTATCTAACATGTGTGCTATGGTTACTGGGTTTGCCTTTCTTCAGTGACCGTGTACTTACAACTCTCTATATAACTTTTGCTTATAATATTTTGTGCTATTTGTTCTTTTGTACAATGTACTTGGAAATGTGATTCTCTGTTTTACTCGTTACTAAAAATGTGTGTGCACTAATTGCTTATAAATATGCATTGTGGAAGAAAAAGGACTGCCTAGTATCTGTTTTTACTGTTTATATCGAACCGCTTACAATACACAACTATTTTGTATGCTAAACTTGAAATCAAATGTTTTATTTCATATTGACATAATCAGCCATTGTATGTATTAAAAGTTTAACAAATTTCCAACTGATGGATCTGATCTATTGAAGATCTTATACATTATTTGTATTGCATAATAAACACTATTTTAGCAGAGTAAACGATTAAACTATAATGGCCATGTATGTCTGTATAGATGATTTATAAACTTCATCAGACTATCAGTCTTGTTTGCACTTCTTTTTGCTTTACATGTAGGCACATGTGTAATTTTGTTTGCACATCTTTTTACTGTGCATGTTTTTCAGATAATTATTCTATGTGTTTCACAGCCTTTACTCACAATGTTAAATGCACAATTTGTTAATGTTGGTATTCAAAACTGTATACTGTATATATGTTTGCCTGTAAGTTGTTTATAGCATTAAAATAGAGCAGTCGATGTATAAAAGGGACAAAGAAAATATAACATTTCTGGCCATATTTTCCAATATCAAAATGAACATTCAAAAATTGTAATTGCTCAGGATTTAAAATCATTTCCCTCTAATATATTACGTAATATAATGCAGGAGTTTATTTACCATAATTGGTGAAGAAAGAAAAATATTTGTGTCAGTTTCAGCCTAAAAATATTTTAATTATAGAACCAAGGTGGACTAATAAACCAATTATTGAAAAAGATATGTTTTTAATGCTTGACTTGCATGTGAAGTGAACTTACAGACGAAGATATACAGTATATAATATATACATGTTTTGCCTTTTGTATTTTAGAACACAATAGTATACTAGACTGAAATCACTAACAGTTTTAATTTTATAATTGTTACTTTGCATGATTTCCTACTTAATTATGTACTCACATAATATTTTTGTATATGATTTTTTGTATATTTATATTGAATTTTACATCAAATGTATTCATTGAAATTAGGGGATAATAACACTATGTTTCGGTGATAAGTATAATTATTTAACATAAAATTCAAACATTTGGTGTTAAATCATTATAGTTAACAACGAAACACAGTGTTGTTATCCCTATTAGGACTATAAGTAATTTTATTGTATTTTTATTTTTTAAATTCCCCAAAATCTTAAAACCAAATATCTATTTTCCTATATTATATCAATCATTCAATACACATAATTAACTAAATATACAGTTCTATGTGAATGACACATGGTCTTTGAATGACATACATGTGTGCTATTAAAATTTCAAATCACGTTAAAATTATTGTTTGGCCATCTTATGAACATGTTATTTCCTTATACCTGATGACTTCTAGGTCAGTTTCTATTACCGGTAAGGTTAAAATGAGGTTTTTTCCCCCTTGTTTATCTGTGTTTGATTAGGAGCAGCTACATGACAACTGCAGATGCATGCATTATTTAGTAGAATATCCTTTTTACATTTATTTATTTATTTATTTTATTATTTAATAATCAACATTTATATATAATTTTTTGTTTACCATATTTAATCATTTATTTAAATACATGTATTCCCTTATATAAATTATCGAACAAAATGCCAGACAAATTACTTTAAAAAACAAACAAAATGTTTATGTTAATTTATTTAAGAAATACATAAAATTTATAATCAGATTGAAGATTTATTAACTTAATAATTTTGGTGTCTATGATGAACAAATGAACATTGCAAATATAATCTGTAAAATGTGGCTATAGAAGTTGCTTTACGTCGAATGATATTCTACGTCACACAACTTTAAATGAAAACTGTCAAAACTATTGATATCACTGGATAGTCTCATAGGTTTACTCAAAAAGTCATCTCTAATAACTGTTAGAGATGACCTATGAGAGACCAGATGTATCACTTGTAGTCCTTTTAAACGCATTTGTAATGTTTTTCCTATTACCAATCTCCAATCATTATGTGTTACTATTTCACATTTAATTGTTTTATTATTAAAAAGTATTTACGTTTTATTTCATGTTACTAAACTAAAAAAAGAAGTAACTTTTTAGTACATATACATAGAACTGACATATAAATGAAATGTATCATGACCCCTATCAGTCTACACAAGTTTACAATTTTTATTGGAAAATAATATATACTTATAGATTGTATGTAGTAATTCCTATTCCTTTGTGATAGTTCTTTTACATTCTTTTAATTAATTATACACTTTTGATTTATATATTTTGTTATTTTCATCTAAGGTGAGTTTTTATTACAACTCTCAACCATTGACTTCTTGACAAATAAAAAAAACAGCAAAAATACTGGTCATTTATTTGTTTTTATTGGATTTATATAAGATATAGCCATTCAGCCTCCACATGCTTTGTGATTTAATAGTGCACACTAATATCAAGATGCACCCTCACTCACCCTTAAAAATATTGCCTAAATCTAAAAAAAAGAGTAGATAATCTGTTCTTCAATCTAATAACGAAGACTTTAAAACCTGTGACATAGTCAGAAGCGTATCTTTGCACACCTCAGAAATGAATGGATGTTCTAGCAATGTCATGATGTCATGCACTCATGACTCAAAGTCAAAACAGAGATAATAATTGTTTGTAAAAGGTGAGCATATTCTACTCCAATGGTGACCACATCCATTGTTTTTGTCAACTGCTTTCTTCAAAATTATGAAAACGTGTATAGAAACAGACATGAGATATTTCTATGTGTGATGTGATATTGTGATATTGTGAAATGGCTTCTGAATGTTTATCATACAAAATTTTGGAAGTCCATAAATGTTATACCGGTAATCGTGAACCAGATTGTGAACCAGCAACACACTGCATTATGCTCCAAAGTCTCTTTAAGAGTTATTATAAATTATGTAGGTACTATACGCTAGTTGCAGGTTAAGCTATTCTCACTGGTAAGCGGTTCAGTGACTAATTGATGGGTCTCTCATTTAAAACAAGGTATTAATGTTTATACAATATAGTGCACATTCTGCCTCATTACAAAATATAATACATGTATTAATTTGATATCATTTCTGTGGGCAGGAACACTGATAGATACACTTAGTATGAGAAACTAATAATGCAGCACCATTTCTACATGAAAGAATTGGACACCGACATCCTTTGTCTTGGGTTTTTTCACAAATCTCTGTTAGTGAAGTAAAGCATAGAGTAGGCCCTATATAAAAGACTTGTTTATACAAGAATATTTTTGAGATAAATGTTGTTTTCTCATTACCTGCACACGGCAAACATTCATTGGCCAAAATAATTAGTAACCACTGGCAACGAAGAAAATAATGGCTGCCTCCATGAGAAACAGTTCTGTGTATAGAGAAGAATGTTGTCTGCAATCCAAAATCTTCTATTATGCATACCATAATTTTATTACTTTCTATGAAACCTTATGCTGGAAAATATCCATATGACGTTACCCAAGGGCAATACCCAGTGACTACAAAATCGCATCCCCTATATGATGTAATTGAATCTCATTATCTGTATAATTAAGTCACTTCTATTATTAGCGATTTTAAAAAATATGCATCTATTGCATATTAGTTACAAGACTTGTGCGAAATTATAATATGTTTTTCCTTGCTTTCGCACACAATAATTATGTCAAAGATATTCGATTAAGGGATAGCTCTACAAAATTCACATTAAGCCAACAGGATGAACATTTAATTTTAATTGTTTCAGACCTTTGCCCCACAAATATGATGAAATAAAGAAATAAAAAATCATATAAAAACATCAATGCTCAATTTGTTTTATTAATTTAATCATAATTATCATGAATTTGGTTAAATATGATTGGTAAGACGAAATTTGGATGGATAAACTTTTTACACCCCCTCCCCACAGATGAAATAATTTTATCTAGTTGGCTCTAATCGGCTGTACAGGAACAAAATTCACCAAAATGTGACACTGTCACCTTTCATGTATGCCAAATGAATCTGTGCAGTATGTTTGTATACCACAAATGTACACTTGCTTTTATTAAATAGTGTTTCGTAAGTCATACATCATATATTGATTTGATCACAATGTATTTACTGTAACAAATGCTTAATGATTTGGTTTATTCACCTGCTTACTTTTGGTTTTGTTTCTTGTATTATAGAACCTGCCCCATCCCGAATCCAAGCAGGTATGTGAGCCATTTTCCGTTTAGTTTAGTTCTATTTTTAACATTAGAGAACTCATTCCTACCACCTTACCTTAAAGATGCTCTAACATGTCTATCAAACTAATTGTGTGCAGGATACAGCAGCAAACTACTGTTGGCACATACCATGTATGTATTTGCAATGTTTATTCCTTTCCCTTTTTGTGGTTTTCCAAACACATTTTTGTGGTATTGGTCAAGTAACAAATGTTTAGCAAAATTGATATGGACAAACAAAATATTTTGTTTACTGTGTTGAATACAGAGAACATTTTTTTATGTATAGATGAGTTTAAATCTAGGTCTCCCTGTAGTCAGGAAGTCTTTATATGACCCATTTGTTCATGACCAAATTGAAAACACAAATAAATTTAAAACATTCTATTCGGCATCTTTTGTCAATAACATACCTTTTTGAGAGTGGACTGTTTAGCTTTCATAGATTTTTTCACAAGTTAATGAATTTATTTGTGTTACTGGAATTTTGGTTTCCTTGGACCGATTATATGGATAGAGAAGTTTAAAAGTTGGATGGACCTATTTTAACTACATGTATATTCTTTTATGCACTAATTTTTTATTAATATATCATAGTTAATTATTTCTTCAAATATTCAGTTCATTGATGTGTGATATTTGCAATGGAGTGTGTACAAGTGAAAATGATATATAATTTTATTATTGTGATTATTATCAGTCGGTCAGTCAGGTTTATTAACGTCAACTTTTATTTTAGCATCTTTAAGGTTAGCGTGATAGAAAATGTTGCAAAGATATCCAATATATTAGTACTAACTTAGTTGTTTTAACTTCAGTACCAGGTACCTGAAATTTACCTTACTTTTATAGTACCAATTCATTTAGCATGGTATGTTCCATGTAACTAATAGGTATTATTACACCATTTGAATACATTTTATTGTAGAAAAACCTAATACAGTATCTGCTTTAATTTGCTACATTTAGTTAAATGCTTTTTCTGCTATTTTTTAAGAGTATTTCTATGTCCTTGAATTAACATGACAAAAGAAAATAAAACTAGAATAAGAATAATGATTCTGCTTAGCCTTTATAGTTACATTAATCTATTATGAGCTTTTTATTTCTTCCTCTTCATTTAGTTCATATCCACAGTTTTGTGTAGCTGTCTGTATACACATACAGTGTCGTGTAGTTAGTTAATGTCTGTCTAACCATAGACCCTAATGTT
Source organism: Melanodrymia aurantiaca (assembly GCA_032355825.1). Lineage (NCBI taxonomy): Eukaryota > Metazoa > Mollusca > Gastropoda > Neomphalida > Peltospiridae > Melanodrymia > Melanodrymia aurantiaca. The sequence goes on from JAULBR010095911.1 coordinate 10,388, forward strand.
GTATATTTTAGCCGAGAAATCCCAATCTCCTGAGCATGTTCGTAGCATTTCACCTGCGATTGCTCTGGCAGCAGCTGCCATTGCTGCAGCTGAGGCTGAAATAGCTGCGGAAAGCGACGAAACCATGTCAGGTGCTAAGCTTTTGTCTAAATTGTCGCCCCAAAGAAATCCATTCTTCTGGATCTTAAAAATAAATATAAAGTCTGAAGTAGTAAGAACATTATTGCATGCGTTTTTAAATAAATGTCCAAAACCATTGAATTTGTTACACAGCTGCTGAAAATAAAACATGAACATGCTCAGGTGGAAGTTACTTGAGAAGAGGATGATGGTAAAGTGTCTTGTATAGTCTGAAATAGAGCGCTCGGTTTGCCACATACATGTACGTCGTTTGGTATGTCTTCTTTGTTTCCTACATCTACATCTATTCTTTAACACAGTTCTGTAATAATTCTTCACATGCACTTTCATTTTCCATTATATTATATAATTATTTGTTTTGTGTTGTTTTTTTTTACTTGGTACTTAAAATATGTTTGTACTGTTTGTTTTAATCATAAAGCTTTTCAAATATAACTTGGTATATGATCATATAATTTATATTGCAATATACAATATATTTATAATACATTTTATCTTAATATGAACATTTATAATATATGGGGAAATAGTATGATGCACTTTTGCATATAATTATATATGTTATGGAAACATTTTCAAATAAAAATATAAAACAATTTGTAAAATCCTAAAAATTCAAAGCAAATCTATAAACTTGCAAGTTATGATTGAAAACCTGTCTACCTTTCTGCACAAGTTTGCTCACTTCAACATTGAAGACTACAATGGTACAGACCCGTTGTTGCCGATGTAAATATTGAGTTTCACATCCATCGATGTCATACTCATAGTCAACTATTAAAACAAGCAATCAATTGGCTGCATGCTAAATATGAGGTTGTTGTGTTAATGTGTTAATCTAATTTAATTACTCAAAACATGGTTGCTGAATATAAGGTCCTTGTTGTAACGTGTTAATCTAATTTACTTACTCAAAGCATGGCTGCTGAATATAAGGTCCTTGTTGTAACGTGTTAATCTAATTTAATTACTCAAAGCACTGTTGCTGAATATCAGGTCCTTGTTGTAACGTGTTAATCTAATTTAATTACTCAAAGCATGGCTGCTGAATATCAGGTCCTTGTAACTTGTTAGTCTAATTTACTCACTCAAAGCATGGCTGCTGAATATCAGGTCCTTGTTGTAACGTGTTAATCTAATTTACTTACTCAAAGCATGGCTGCTGAATATCAGGTCCTTGTAACTTGTTAGTCTAATTTACTCACTCAAAGCATGGCTGCT